>PVHY01001721.1:0-34819 GCA_004024945.1 Uropsilus gracilis
TTTTATTTTTTTTTTTTTTTTTTTTTTTGAGACTAGGTCTCACTATTTTTGCCTGTGGAACCGCAGGCTCTCGTTGCCCGGGGTACCATAGACTCAAGCAATCCCCAGCCTCAGCTTCCCAGGTAGCTGGGATCACAGGCACGTACTACCATGCCCAGCTATTTTTTTTTGGAACTAGGTCTCGCTACGGGCCCCAGGCAGGACTCGAACCGTGATCCCTAGCCCCGGCCGCTTCACAGGCTGAAGCTTACAAGCACGAGCCACCGTGTCCAGCCTGATTTTGTTTTTTAACAAGTAAATTCCTCAATTACTCTTAAGCTGAGAAGGCATGTTATACTACCTACAAGAATAAAAACTAAATTCTCTGCTGAACTCATTCAAATAAAGGCTGCAATAATTGGAGTGGGAATCTCTAAGGATTACATTATACATTTTTATGCAAGAATAGTAGAAATTTTCTGTGGGAAAATGGTGAAGTCAGCTGTCTTTTATTCTCTTTAAATTTCCCCATCCTGAAGCTATTAGACAACACAGTTGCTCGTAAATTCTGATATTTTTTCAGAGAAATGTTCTCCTTTTATGGTCATCCAAGAGCACTGGTTCGTTCACTCATTTGCTTGGTTTTTCTTTTTCTCTTCTAAATTATATTATTTTTTTTGAGGTAACATTGGTCTAAAACACTGTATATGATTTAGGAGTACAGCATCTCTGACTCTGTTTCCAAGTTACAACCACCACCAAAGCACCCAAAACCCTCCACCATAATTCATGGGGTCCCTTACCCCCTTTACAAACCACCTCCCACCTTTCCCTTCTGTCAGCTTTGTGCAGTTTCAGATTTTAGGGTTTGTTTTGTTTGTTCTTCTCCTCCTTTATTTTCCTTCTTTATATTCCACATGAGTGAAATCATCTGGTATTTGTTTCTCCTGACTAATTTTGCTTGGCAGAACCATCTCCATTTCCATTCATATTGGCAAAATTTCATCTTTATTTAATAGTTGAGTAGTATTCCACTATGCATATACCCCATCTTCCTAATCTACTCCTTTGTGGTTGGGAATTTAGCTTGTTTCTCTATGTTAGTTATTGTAAACAGCAATACAATGAACATAGGAATGTCTGTATCCTTCCGAATTAGTGCTTTTGTATTCTTTGGGTGGATACCTAAGAGTGGAATTGCTGATCATATGGTAGATTAGTTTTTATACTCCGCGAAAGTTTATGCTGTTTTTTATATACCAGTCTAAATTCCATCAACAGAATATAAGGGTTCCTTTTTCTCCATACCCTCACCAACAGTCCTCTGGTCTTTTTGATATAGGTTGTTCTCAGGGTATGGTACGATGGTATCTCATTGTGACTTTGATTTGCATTTCCCTGATAATATGTGATGAGCACTTTTTCACACGCCTGTTAGCCGTCTGGGTGTCTGTTTTGCAGAAGAGTCTACTTCGTCCTTCTGTTCACTTTTTAATTGGATTATTATTTTCTTGTTGTTGAGTTATATGAGCTCTTTGTAGATTTTGGGTACTAGTATATTGCCAGATATATGAAGTGCAAATGTTTTCTCCCTTTCGGTAGGGTGTCTTTTTGTTTTAATGATAGCTTAGGAGTACTGGTTTGTTTTTTGTTTTTTTTTAATAAGTCTAAAAGAGTTAATACCCCTAACTGCATACCAGAAAATACTTGAAGAGCAAGGGAAAAAATAGCTCTTACATAACTGTTATGATATTTTTTTTTTGTTCTTAATCTGGCAGGTATTCTGCTTAACATTAAAATTAGTACATTTATTCCACCGAATCTTGGTCTAGATTTAAACCATTGACTTAGATGCAAACAGTCATAGTGCATAACAAATCCTTTCATAGCCAATTCAAACTTCAATTTCCATGAATGTTCTTACAGACTAATCACTATGTCACTATGAGAACACTGACCAAAGAAAACACAGTTGTCCAAGTAGCTGATAAATGCACGCGTGTGTGTCCCCCGCCCCCCGCCCCTGTGCAGGGAGTCAGCGCCCGTTGTGACCAAAGAAAACAAAATGAACATTTTAGTTACAACCTCTAAACCTGAATAAAAGTGCTTCCTTCGAAAGAAAAGAAACTCAAGTTATAGACTTTTGTTTAGCTGCTTTGTAAAGAATTCATTAAAATATTCCTTTCTTAATATATTTAATTGGTCCAGTTTTTATATTTTAAGCCAACCACTAACTTCCAGAATCTCCTAAACAGCAACATGAACAGGTCTAGAATAAGCCACTAAGGCACAGAAATCATTTTAAGCTCCAGGTATTTAAGAATCCCTTATCCTCCTAAATGCAAAATCTCCCCCAAAGAACTCAATCGTCATAAATTCCCTCCCTGAGAGCAACTCTAATCTCCCATGAGAAGTCCACACTTAGTCTCCAAACTATCCTATCTCCTTTCTATTCTCCTAAGAGTTGCCTTATCGTTCAAAAAAAATATATTTGTTTTTCTGTAAGTACCCTTTCTCCCCTGCTTCTAAGAAGTCATTTGTTCTCCCATAAAGAAAGTCCCAAATTTTAACATCTATTGAGTCACATTTCTTGGTGAACTTTCATGCTTAAGAACATAATGAAATGTGTTTATTTTCCCTCTGTTGCTATGTCCTGGGCCAGTTTAATTACTGATGCTGAGAAGAGAGAGGGAGTATTTCTTCTTGCTGGCAAACACAATGCACTTTGTCCCTCACTCACCCGTTCACTCACTCATTCACCCATTCATTCATTCTCTGAATGTTGTCCAGGAGCCATGCTCTTTGTTGGGACCTGCCATAAACACGGCAGACCCATCACTGCCCTCATAAAGCTTGCAGTCCAAGGGGAAGAGTGACATTTAGTTAGGAATGTCAATCTACACCGAGTGTCATAAGAGAAGTAGAGGCCTATGGGAGTTTCCACTCTGGTCAATAAAGTTGGTGCCCACTAGACATTCAAGTCCTTCATTCTCACAGAGAACAGATCACTTGAATGACATAGAACCCGCATCCCAAATGTGTGGGGTAGTCTTCTAGATCTACTCTCCACTCCTACCATGTCCTAGACTCTAAGAGGTTTAACCCTGGGTAGGCTGGGTCCATGACAAACAGGAGTACAGGAAGAGAAAGAGGCCACAATATGAAATCTCCCATCTTCTTCCTGCAAGATCACAACCAGAGGGGGTTTTGGTCAGGTCACCCTACCTTAACCCCCCAGCGGGGGATAAAGCTATACCTGGCTTTCAGGATATTTCTCTCCACTGTCCCTGCGGCTGATCCTGGAAGGCTTCCTCACTCCTGGCTGTTCGTAATTTTCCCAAACCTCAAGAAGCAGCATCTACTTTAAACTCTATTCAGTGACCGTACTGGAGTGATTGTCTAGTTGCTCCTAGAACAGAGTCATGCAAATAATGCTGCACCGTTGTATTTATTTCCTACACTGCCCTTCAAAAACAGAAATTTATTATCTCATACGTCTGGGGACTAGAAGTTCAAAATCAAGGTGCTGGCACACTTCTAGGCAAGAGGATCCCTCTCTACCTCAGTCTATAAATAGCCAACATACTCGTTCAATCCATGCCTCCACCTTCATGTGCCAATCATCCTTCTGTGTCCGTGTGTCTCTCTCTTATGTGGCATTCTCTTTCCTGCGAGTGTCTATGTCCAGTCGTCTCTCTTATTATAAGGACACCAGTCATGTCAGAGCAGGGGTCACCCCAAAATGACCTTGTCTTAACTTGATCATCTCTGCAACATCTTTGTTCCTAAATAAGGTCACACATACACACAGGTAACAGGTGTAGGATTTCAACATATCTTTTCCTGGAGGACATCATTCAACCGATAATAATAGCTAATGTATTAAGAACACCTTCTATATCCAGAATTGTTTAAGAGTAGACAGAAATCTTCAGCAACCTGCATTCACAAGCCCTACCTAATCCAGGGCCAAAAAATGTGTTCAAACAGACTCAACAAATCAGTAGATCAGTAAATGAATGGCAAGTCTAGCCATTAGAAAAAGATTTGTGGTTTTACTCTAGTTAGAAATATCATGCGAATAGCCACTAAAAGAACTGAAACTGCCCAGCCACTTCTTCTCTATCACTGAATTGCAAGGCAGGATTCTGAACTTCAGTTTGCTTGTACATCTAGTTTGGGACACATCTGGCTCTAAGATCTTCATGAAGCTGTCTAGAGAACAACCCCCTGCAATCAAACACGATGAGAAGGTGGCTGCTGAATAACTAACAGCTTTGACCTGGGCTGAGATAAATTCAGAGGATTTGGATATGAATGAGATATGGCCACTACCTTCAAGAAACTCCCATTCTAGTGGACCCAGAATAACACTATACACAAATGCTGAGGATGTTGTGCTTAGTGCGTATTTGTCTGCTTTATTAATGTGCACAAAGACTAATCTGACCTCATTTTGGTGAGCCAAGGCCATTCATTTAAAATAGCAACTGCTACAAGGAGGTACGAAACCTTGACCATTGCTAGGCTGTCCTTTAAGCATTTTAGATTCATGTGGGAGCATTTCAATTTCCTGTGGGTCCTTATCCTCTCCATCCTGCTAAGCTATCACCTGCTAACACTGGAGGGCTTAGCTCTATTTTTTTCCTTTTGATCCTTCCTCCCACCACACACTAAATGGAATCCCTCTAACCCACTAAATCTAACGCCCTGTCTACTGTGAAGCCATGTTAGAGAGGTGTCTAAATTGAAGTAGGCTTTGAGCAAGGGCTGGAGGCTCTTTAATAACTGAAGTGGAAGAGCTTCCATAGAGGGACAAGGGACCTGCACTATTTTTGGCTTCTCAAAAGGCTGTTGCCTTGTTTTGGCTCCTCATCAGTAATCTAGTACTGCTCCTACCCTTCTCCACCAGGGTTTCGATGTTGTGCAGTAATCACAACTAAATTTGTCTAATTATATGTTTAATTATTGTCTGACTTCAGCAATAGAATTTCAGCTCCCGAAGGTTGTAAATGGAAGTGGTGACTCTTTAACATTTTGTACAATAGCTGGTATGTGCTTCATGCTAATAAATAGCTTTTATTTTCTAATATTTATGACCCCTTACTACTACAGGCACTGCTTCAATACCACATAATCTTAAGATTGGTCTAGAAGGGAAGAGCTTATGCCACAAGATCTCCTGAGCAGTGCATATAAATAGCTTTCAGCCAAGCAGGGTAGTGGACTGCAGTAAGGAAAGAAAGAAGCCCTATACTATCTCCTCCATAAACAGAGAAACAAATTCTTCATTTACTTCTTAACCCAGATTTTAGACTGACTCTAATTCTAGGGAATCTCATGAATATTTACATTTCATTTAATCCAAAGTAGTACATTAAATTATCCAAAATGATTTTTAAAAATGAATTTGTGTACTTCCTTCTGGTCAAAGTTATTAGGAAAACTACCAACAGTAACAAGATTTATAAAACTCATATTAATAAGGTTTAGGGTTATTTTGGGCACACATAAAAGTTATTATTCTCCTGATAAAATTTACTGATGCAGCATTCACTATCTACAGAAAATTTACTAAAATTAAACTTCAATTTCAAATTATTTTTCAGCACTGGAAAAGCCATGCTGAATACAAACCCCAACATTCCAGTAGCAAATCACAAGCAATTTCAAAATCATGCTTATTTTAATTTTATGCGAAATGTATAATTTATGATAACAACTAAATGGTAAAATTAAAGGACTCAGTATAAAAATAAGCCAAGATGCTAATTCTTAATCTAACACCAGGTGGCAGACATTCTGTTTTAACATTAAAATTAACTGAAACATTCCTTCAGCCCTTTGGTTCAGTGACTCCTGGAGCCCTTTGAGGATCATATTACTTATAATGGAAATTTCCAAATTCTGCAGAAAAAATGTCTACAGGTTAAAGTGCTTCTCAGCAAACAAACAGGTGTTATTACTTGAGACATGAACCAAGAAGATCAAGTTAAGAGACATATCCCAATTACCTCAACATGCAGGGCACCTTGCTAGATGCGGAAGGCAGTTTCTCTTAACATTCTCTTAACATAGGTACTGTCTTCTTAGTAAGTACGGGATGAGAAAACACCTCACTAATTATAAAGTCATTGTGCTTTGATTTATTTTTTGGGGGGGTGATAGAGGCAAGTTTATTTGGGGGGGGTGATAGAGGCAAGTTTTGATATTATGAAATATCAGAAATAAAGGAGATAGAAGATGAGGACAACCTGAATTGAGGCTTGAGGGGTGGGGGTATGGATAGAGTATTCCAGTGTGCTTTTTATTTTCAATTACTTTTATATCGTTATCTACTCCCAAGGTTCTCCCACCACCTAATCACCTTGAACCATCCTCTTAGTCTTTTGTGCCCCTCCCACTCCCACTTTCCCTCCCTCCCCCTCTCTTGCTTTGTTTCAATTTTGCTGAGTTAGTTTTAAATTTTTCTTGTCTCTCTGTTTTTTCTCTTTGTCCCTCATAGAAGTGAGATCATCCAGTATTTCTCTTCCTTTCTGACATTTCTGCTAGCATGATTCCTTCTAGTTTCATCCATGTTGCCCCAAATGACCTAAAAGACACGTGAAAGACACTTCTCCAAAGAGGAAATACAAATGGCCAACAGGCATATGAAGAAATGAAAAATGCTCCACATCACTAATAATCAGGGAAATACAAATCAAAACCACAATAAGATACCATCTTAAGATATCATTAAAAATGGCCCATATCCAGTGTGCTTTTAAGGAAGGTTGTGCTTTATCTGTCTCAAAAGCATCTAAACACTGAAAGAATGAGTCTCTCTCTCTCTCTCTCTCTCTCTCTCTCTCACACACACACACACACACACACACACAGGGAATTTATGTAGGTAAAGTATCTCCTTGTTCCCAGAGGTCTGAGGCCGATGGACAAGGCATGTGATAGGTAAGAAGACAAGCTCCAGGAAGACACTGGGACTGTCCCAAACCTCAGGGATCTTTGCTCTATGGAGATTTAACAAACGTCCAAGCAAATGTATTTGTAACCAAGTGCTGAGGCAGAAGAAATGCAAGGAAGAATTCTCAGAAATGGGCAATAGCTATAATGTTTTCTTGATCTTAGAGACTCGACCCACAGACATGTCTTGAGAACTGCCAAAGTTGTGTGCCTTGACCTAAATTAGTAAGCCATCACGAGTCACACAGCTCTGAAGCTATGTGCTAAGTCACACCTCATTCTAGCCAGCTGGCTAAAGTCATTCTGCTCTTACTTGGCACAGCCAGTCTCTGTGCAGGGACAATGCCTAGATTTTTATTTGGTCACAGTCTTTTTTTTTTTTTACTTTTAAAACAGTTCATTTAATGAAGGCAATCTTTTCTCTTTCAAAAAGATGCAAGAGCTGCCCAATTTTCCATATTGTATGTTCACTGTTATACACATGGCAAAGCCTAATAGTTACTCATTTTCTTTGTAGCTAGGATAATTTGCTAGAACAGCTGATTTTGATGATGGCAAAGTCAACAATTTCATTGGAAATTATGACAGAATTTGAATTATCAGAAAAGATCAGTATAGCTCAAAACAATTCTAAATGAACCCAAGTAAGCTGATGTCAAGGGCGAGTCCCTCCACCTGCGAGGTCATTGAACAGTGTGGTCTAGAGAAGAAAATACTATAAAATAAGCCACTACAGAAAAACACTGATTTGTCAATGGCGAGATTCTATCCCAAGAGAAGAATTGGAAATATATTCAATGACATTTATACTTCAAGGGGATTTAAAAAAAAAAAAAACAAAAAACCACAATTACCAAGTAATGCTCAATACAGTTACCAGTCACCGAAAAAGACTGTTGTGAGGGAGTTGTATCTTAAAAGCTTTTTCTTGCTCCAATGCCCACCCTCAGCCCTACGATTTCTTGACTGTATGAGTCATCGTGAAAATTATGAAGATTACACACACACAAATAAATAAGCCAAGCTCATTTCATCCAAGACTCTAATTTCATTTAGTAACTAATTCACAAACACATTAGAAGAAAAATGTTCTAATTCAAGGCAATAATAAGAAGCAAAGATAACTGTTCATTAAAGTCAATGGATTTCAGATTAATACAAGAACCTAGAGCTTATTTTAAAAACAAAACCAAAAACAACTGAGAGTCACAGAGGAAGAGACATGACAGAAAGGGCAGCAGATTACTGTCTCCTGCTCTGTGACCTTGGGAAGCTTTTTTTCACCAAGATTTTTTTCTCATCTGCACATGGAGTGCACGTAGCTAGACTAGCTCTAGGGTTTTCTGGTGCTCTATAATTTCAAGTTCTGGAAGGAAAGGATAGTTACTCTGTTTAACAATGTTTCCTAAAAAAGTTGCAGATTAGAATGTATACAAATAATTGATGTCTTAATAAGAGTTTCTAACCAATTAACAGTCAAAACTTGGTACCTCAAAGTCAGTGAACAGTCCTTGGGCATGGAACAGGCAGAATTCCAGGATGATCCCGAGATGCCTCCTGATGTGGATGTTGTAAGAGTCCCCTGCCCCAGAGTATGGACAAGACCTTGCGGTAAGATAGTCTATCACTCCTGATTATGCTACATTGCCAGGTGATGTGATTTTGCAGATGGAACAATGGTCCTTCATCAGTTTGGGTTAATTGAAAGGAAGATCCTGGCTGGGGTTTACCTAATCAGGAGACGCCTTATGGGGGAGAGCAGCAGCAGGTACTGGTTTTGAAGAAGTGAGCGATGGTGTATAAAAGAACAAGACACTATGGGTAGTATCTTGAGTTGATAGCGGTCATGGTTGAGAGTCAGCTAAAAAGCACAGACACCGGTCACATAACTATAAGGAAAAGAATTCTGCCAACAACTATGAGTTTGGAAGAGGACCTGAGCCTCAGGTGAGCTCCAACTAATGCCTGATTTCCACCTGTGGAATACCTGCATCTCAGCAGATGACCCAGCTGACCTGTAGTCGGAACCCCGCTCTGCAGAAATTAGGGATGCTGCTTTAAACCATTATCTTTGTGGTAGTTTGTTACTCACAGTAGAAAACTAATAGAGGCCACCTGGAGTTTTCTGAAGCAAAACCAGGGGCCTTTTCCCATCTCACCACCAAGCTGAAACTTTTTTATTCTTCTCCATCCGGTTTCCCAGAAAGCACTGTCTTCTGGCAAGTTTTTCTCCTACACCCATTTTGGGTTCATTTACTCAAATAGAAGCCAGACCTGAGAGAGCGGCAGCCAGTCCATCTCAGAGGTGAGATGAAAGAGTGTCTGCAAACAGACTTGGAGAGACAGAGCAGAGTCACCGAGTGTTCGACTAGCAGACGACCAGTTCAAGCGCATGGAACACTGGGAATGTGGGAGAGCATCGGCAACAATGGAAATTAAAGCCCTAACACTGGACAGCTACCGTCTCCATTTAGTAAACCCCAGTTCACTGTATTTATGCTTGTCACCACAGACAGTCACAAAATAAAATTTTAAATTGTCATTTAGGGGACCAGGACCAAAAAATGCCAAAGTTGACTATTTCCTGAACTTGAACTTGTTCCCCAAGTCAATTCCAGCTTCCAGTCTTTGTTCATGACTTGGGGAGATGTCAGGGGAGGTTCCCAAAATGGAATAGGACCACCTGCATCAGATTCATTTAGGGATGCTTGCTAACAATGGTTTCTGGGCCTAATCTGTGACATTACCCAATCAGAATTTCCATGGGCTGGGGCTCTGGGAATGTGCACTTTTTAACACACGAAGTCCTGTGTACACTAAATTTGCAACCCAATTCTCAACTTGGCCAGTTTCATTCTTTCATCAATGAGGACCCGAAAGAAAGCATATCAATTTGTTGACGAAGACATGGATAGCAGGAAGAGAGTTAAAAGTGGAATCTGGAATGCCAAACCTACTGCTATCTTCAGGAAGCTACAGATGAATCAGTAGCTCAGTTTCCCACTCTAATATTCTCCTTCATTAGTATAGATAATTAAGCATTGAAGATAAAATGACTTTGTAGTGACAGTAATACGTAAATGCATTAGGGAAAGAATCCATTACACTGAGGTTCCGTGATTAGCTAGTATTTTACTGTTGGTCCAAGTGCTGGCAGCACACTACATTATCCGTGGGGTAGCTTGTAAGGAGGGTTCTCTGTTGAACTCTGCTCCCAGCCACCAACTAGCTTCAACAAGCGAGTGTCCATTTAGACTGCCTGCTGGTCTCTGCTCCCTGGACACCACAAGCTCCATGATGGTGCAGGCTGGCTGTCCCCATGCATCCCAACTCCAGTGCCAGCGACACTCCCAGCGTGCAGCACATTCTTACTTGTTCCTCTGCTTCCTTCATGTGCAGACAGTCGTGTACAATATGCCTTAGAATGCCTCTCAATTTCACATAAATGCCTACTGCTATGAACTGACATGTGTCCCTTCAAAATGCATAGGCAGAAGTCCTGACTCCTAGGACCTTACAACGTAACTGTTTGGAGATAGGGTCCTCAAAGAATGGGATTAAAATGAGGCCACCTAGGTCACCCTAGTCCGACCTTAGGATGGCTGTCTTTGCAAGAAGAGGAAGAACATTAGGGCAAACAAGGGAAAGAGCAGAAACAAGGAGGAAGCAGTAGGTTGGCCATCTGTAAGCCAGGGAGCGGGAACTCAGAGCAAACCAACCCTACTGGCACCCTGACTGTGGAACTCCCTGCTCCACAACCATGAAGAATAAATTCCTGCTGATCAAGGCACCTAGTCTGTGGTGTTTTGTTACAGCAGCCCTAGCTAACTAATACACCCACCAGTAGTACCATTTATCACTAAACATAAAACATGTTGCATGACAATGCAAATTAACAAATCACACACTTAAGATTGCCTTCCCTTTACTCTGGACAAGGTTAATTGGTTTTCTGATTATAGCAACAGTTGTTTTTTGTTTTTTTTTTTTTCAATATTAGAAAATACTCAGCTACTCAATGAATTAAAAATACCTCTTGTTTCCCTCCCAAGTGTTCAAATGTGGGTTAGACAGTCAACAAAATTAATGCCTACTGAAGACTTCTGATCACTTCTGCTAAAAATAAAACTTAATTTTTAACAGAGGAACCTAAATGTATACAGATCGACTCAGCAGAGAAAAAAGTAAAATCACCCCTCCCCGTTTCCCAGAATGAACCTCAATAACCCATGTAAACAAAAAACTAGGCCAAAAGCATGTGTCAGGCAGGTCTCCTTCCTGCCTGGATGCTGACCAGGATATAGATATGTCCGCCTCCTCTTCCCCAGAGATAAAACATCCATGGGTCGAAAGTCTTGCCACTTGTTCAAATGTCGCATGCGTCAAGGCAGCAAACTACTCCTTTGGAGACCAACTGATGCCAGGTCCCTAATGTGAACCTGGGATTTTTAGAGTCACTCTGTCCTTGCAGGAAGCTGGGGCTGCCCCTGCTGTGTCCTTCTAGCCTGATCCACTACACAAATCAGGGGAGGCTATGGACAGCAGTCAATGGGAGACGCATTACCCATATTCAGGGCTGCAAAAGAGTTAACAGTGGCTGGCATTCACGAAGCATTTACTGGGTGTTAGACACTCCTGCATTCACTTTTTCTACATTACTTATTTGATTCTCAAAATTTCTCATTTCACAGACCAGGAAAATTTGGGATAGGAGTTAAGTGGCCTGCCTGCAATTAGAGAGCTAATGAGTAGAAGCGTACAGATTCAAACCCAAGCAGACGTGTTCCATGGCCGGAATTCTCAACCAGCTCCTATGTGCTCTCCTCCCTAAAGACTGGTCATAAAATGAAGATGATTTGAAAGCATTCTTTCAGTAACCTACTCTCCCACACATGTCCTGAAGAGGACTGTTTCCTGGGGGAAAGATGGAACACATCATTTTCTAATTTAAATATAAAAAATTGGGAACTAGCAAACATTTCACAGACATTCTCTTCTCTGACATTCTAGGAGATCGGTAAATATTTGTTTCAGTAATGTACAGAAGAGCGAAATCTCTAAATCTAAGTCTCTTGTTTACTATGATTTTTTTTTTCCAAGTCCTGAATCACATGGTCGGTCGCTTGTAGGGAAGGAAAAAAAACCCACATTCTGACTTGTAGTGTTGCTGGTTAGTTCACTGGTTAGTGAAATGAGCCAGAAAGCAAACAAAAACCCCTGGATCAGCAACTGTTGGGTTGAAGTGCTGGGTGGATTGCTCCACGGATTCCTAACTCAGTCTTGATCCTTGGAGGCAAGGGAGGAGGCAGCAGCGCACCACAGCCAAGTTAAGGGATGGCTCGTGAGGCTTGACACTCAATAACTCTTCAGTCTACACAATTCCCAGTCCCAGCAAGGATTTTTCAGCAGTACGAGGGTAGCATTCACACATGCAGCCCTAACCTTCCACACTCGTGTTGACGCACAAAAGCACATACGACTGGGCCCAGAGTCGGTTATCTTTGTGTGAAGAAATTCAGAGCTGTCTTTCAGAGATCGCCTGAGGCTTGATTTTGATGAAAAGGAAAAAAAAAAAAAAAAAGAGGACAAAGTTGATGAAAACAAGTATGGGTTTGGGGGTTCTGAAGGAAGTATGTGGTCGGTGGCCAGGTAAACTCACCCCAAGAGACTGAGGGCTGAGCTGCAGATGGGGCTCAGGAAAAGCACAGTCTCTGACGTCCCAATTCAAGAACACCTGGGTCTATCAAAATAGTCCAGTTAGAAGTGGTCACTCGGCTCAGCCAGGAGTGACAGTGTTCTTAGAGCCATCCTGGCCCCAGGGGTTCCAAGGTATGGAACAGTATCAAACAAGCTAATAAGAGGAAGAGAAAAATCTTCCCAAGGCTGGGGATTTGGTGTTGCCTTACTCTCTTTGGGGGGGAGGGGTGTGGGCAAGAGTTGTCTGTAGTACAGATGTTGATGTTCCACAGTATGTATGTTAGGAGAAGTACAAGAAATTAATAGCAAAATGGAGTTTACTAGATTCAAAACAAAATGATTCCTCTTTGGTGAACATTCTCTTTCGCATTCCAGCTGAGGCCTTTAACACAAGCAAAAAATCCATGAATCCACTGCCAGTCACAGCCTGTTTACAGTAGTCTATCTTCTTGTCAGGGGTCTCTGTTAAAAATTCTCTATCTGTAAACCCAGAAAATATCTGCCCGTATTCATGAGATGTGTAATAACGGTCACAGAAGACTGCTTTGCTATGAGAAAAACAAGAAACAACCTCAAGGTCCATTAACAAGGAATAATAAAATAAAAACTTATTTCTAGACTAGCATGAAGCAGAAGGAGGAGGTCTATGTACTGAACTTGGAATCTTAACGGAGACTTCCTGTAGCCTAATTCCAGCTCTACCAGGCTCTTAACAGATGCTTCTGCAAACAAGGCTGGGAGCATGGATCATGGATCACTGTTTCCCCGCTTAAGAGTCTCACTTTGTGATCAGAGTAAAGCTTTGTTATCTCTCCGACACACAGTGAAATAGTGGTCTCCTTACAGTAATAGTAATCTCCAAATAATAATAGCAGTCTCCTTATAAAAATAGTAGTCTGTTTAGAGGGTTCATGTAAGATTCAGTGGAATGTGTTTTGAATAGAGTCTGCCAGGGACTGGGGGGTCACAGAAGTGTGTTATTATCTCCAATATATGTCACGTCTGCAAGCGTACAGAAAAAAATATGGATTATTCCATTTATGTAATAAAATCAACAAGCCATAACCACATCTTTCTTCTACACACACACACACACACACACACACACACACACACACACACACACATCCCAGCACACAAATACACACACATAGCTTATTCTATGAAAGAGAGAAGGGGGCGCTGGGCACAAGAGAGAATTTTGACTGATAAGCTTTCCTTCACAACCGTCTGCTATTTAGAACCCGAATCACCTACACTGGTTTTCTCCAAGTTATTATTACCTCCTCCATAGTTCCTAATACTACAGTAAACTATATTCCACTCTTACCTCCAAAATTACCATCTTCCCCATCATTAATACCCTCTTGATAGCAAATTCAAAATACATCCTTCAGTTTACTTCACCTCCTAATGTCTTTCCAGACATTGACAAGACTCTTCATGCTTCCTTCCTCTTGCTGCTCTTCTGTCTCCCTCCCCACCCCTCAGTCTCCTGGACTATCTGGTATACCCTCCCCCCTGGGTCCTCTATGTTGAAAGCTGAGTCCTGGCAATTACTCTGTTCAACTAATAGGCAACTTCATCAGTGCTAATGGCTCTTGTCACCCAGGAATATTCCTCTAACCCTTGCAGACTCAGTCCAGAGCCTTCCTCCAGAATTTCAACAATAATAGTTTTCCCCCTTGGAATCACCACTTGAATACTTTAATGGCACCATGTCCAAGTAGTCTCCCAATTTTTCTCATTTCTGATCTCACGCATTCAAGTCATGGAAGCCACATGCGTAGGGCTTCCACTGACAGACCTGTCTTCCTTACATTCACATTCTGAAATCTAATCTTAGAATATTTGCTCTGTCTCTCGTGTATCTCTCTCCTTCCTATCTCCACTGCCACTTTCTTCAAGTAAGCACAATCAGTCCCTTCAGTACTATAATTGGCTCTTAATTGGTTTCCAGCTATTGCTCTTCTTGTATTTCCCTCAGATTCCTAATCTAGGATCCATGATTCCCAGGGTGTCTGTGGAAAGAATTCTGATGGTCCATGAACTTGGATGGTGAGAGATGACATTTTAATTTCCATTAACCTCAAACTGAAATTAGCATTTCATGTAATCATGAATGTTGACAACAAATCACACTAGTATTAGGAGGACACAATATTCCAAATGCTGTATGATTTTTGCCACCAACAGAAATCAGACCTTTTCATATTACATGACAACTGTACGTGCTGTTTACTGTCAGCACCACCTTGAAATGATGACAGTAATTAAGACTTCCCACAAAATGTTATTATTGATATGCTGATAAAGAAGCACATCACCTATATTACACCACAATGTGTTTTTAATATTTAACACTGTCTTTCAATATGATTGGTCTCCTTTGTAATGGTATATGATTTTTTTTAAAAAAGACTTAAAACATTATTCTTCAAAGTTACTCCTGAGTTTCACGAGACTATCAAAGAGGCCTGTAGCACAATAATGGTCAAGAAATCCTTTGGAATTTTCATACCCCAGTCAGAGTTATTTTCTCAAAACTCAAGTCAGATTTCATCTTCCCATGACTTCTCACTGTCTTGCAAGAAACACCAAAGTACTCAAGGATGTGTTAGCTGGGCGTGGTGGCGTGCGTCTGCAGTCCAAGCGTTGGGAGGCAAGAGGCCAGAGATCACTTGAGTTCGTAGGTTCGAGACTACCACCCTGGGCAACATAACAAGATCTGGTCTCAAAAAAGCAGCTGGGTGTGGTGGCAGGAGCCTGTAATCCCAGCTACTGGGAGACTGAGGATGGGGATCAGGACTACCCCAGGCAACATAGCAAGACCTCATCTCAAAAAAAAAAAAAAAAATAGATGTGGCCCCCATCCACCTCTCCAGCCTAAGCTAGCACTACTCACCCCCAGTTAAAGTCATACTGGGTAATCGCTCAACAACCCCAGCTTGTGGCTGCCATCCCCACCCCATGTGCAGGGGAGTTGTTTGTGCTCTTATCTGCACATTTGTTGCTATGTCCACTGACACAGCTGCCCTTACCCCTGTCGTCAGGTCTTCCTGCAAACATCACCTCCTCAGGAAGTCCTCCCAGATCTCAGGAAGGCCATCTCTTCCCTTGACTCTACACTCTCAGAGCTACCAGAACTTTCCTCCACAGCATTTCCACAACTGGTCATGACTTTCCTCTATAGAGTTATTAGCTCTGTGAGGCAGGGCCCATACAACTTTAGAATCCATTACTGGTCCAATGCAAGAATTCAGTCACTATTTGCCGAATGAATGAGCTGAAGAATGGAAAACAACTTAAGTGAAAGATGGAACTAAATAAATTTTGATATTCCACACCTAACTTACAAGATAGTCATTAAAAATCATCTAATAAAAAGATACTTGCTGCCATGCACGTTCATCAATATGTCTAACAGTTATTGTAATATTAAGTGAGAAGGGAAAGTTACTAAGTAATGTTCAGTGATTTTACTACAGAACAAAGTCTGAAAGTAACACTTAATAGCTGGAACCTCTGGGTAGTAGTTGAAGAAGACTTTAATTGTATATTTATGTTAATCTATGTGGGCTAACCTTGTCTTCAATGAACACGCTTGGATTTACACAGTTAATAAAATTTCAATCTACTTGTGTTAACTTTTAAAAAATAATTAAACAACCTATCGGTGGAAAGCTATGTTTAACTGGGCTCAATAAGGTCATTTCAGCAAGGTTAATCTTAGAAGAAAAGCAGAAGTTTTCGGGTGGTTCCATAATGGATTGGAGAGCCTCAGTAATCACATAGCAGCGAGCTGAGTGCCAGAGGGGAGACAGCAATGACCAGGGCAGGACTTTCCAGGTTAGTATTGATTTCATTATCTTGCAACATCCACTTTAGTTATATTGAATTTCGTGTTCAATATATTGACTAATCCACAAACTCTAATAAAGGAGAAGATAAAAATCATGGCTATCCTAGTCACTATTAAAAGGCAGATTTCTTACCAGATACACTGAAATTAAAGTAATATTTTTTTTATCCCACTGAAGCTTAACCATATTAAATCTCTGAGTATTAAAACAATCAAAAGATAATGTCCCAAAATTAATTAATTTGAGTACAAGTGGAACTTGGTGAGATGAGCATCAGCAATTTCTGGAAAGTTAAGCCAAGCAGTATTTCCAGATATTCAAAGTGTGTGACAAAAGCATCACTGGTAATAATTACCAGTCTTCAGCTCCAGTTTCTATTTATATTTCATTATAGGAAAAAGTTACTTTGCCTTGCACTCAGGCACTTGCTGGAATGAATCTACTGATTCATATTACACTGAGTACAGACTTTTTCTACTTGAATAACTTAACAGATTATCCAGAAAGAAATTAGTGGTGCATGAAGTTTTGTAACAGATACCAGCTCTGTCTGAAAACCTTTAAGCTCCATGGGTCACAAGTGCTACCCATCAGCACTTGGGTCACAGGAAGCTAAGAACTTCAGTTTAGACAATACATTTCAACCTACTCCATCAATTTAAAATCGCTCATTTCCTCTACTTATGATTCCTCCTGCCAGCCTCGAAATAATAAGATTAGGAAATAAAGTTCTGAAGTAATCCAGAATCCAGCCACTACTAATGTTAAAAGCTCATGATAAGAGATGACTTACAATCTCTTGCCCTTATAGTTCAATTCATGCTCAGCTAACCTGCTCCCAGCATCCTTTAGGTTAAGTTCTGTTTCTCAGTCATTTCCTATTCTCCTTCATCTGCCTCCAAATCAGTCCCCCACTTAACATAGAGCAGAGTTTTGTGTGTAAACAAAGGTTTAGTCCATTAGACCAAGCAGAATCAGATTTTGTGTGGGAGAATGAAGTCACTTCTCCTGGACACACTTGCCTGGATATCATGTTGCTGAAAAACCACATGTAAGTGGAAACGGTGTCCCTAAGAGCTACAAACAGGACAGCCTGGAAAAGAGTCTTCAACCACTGAACTGCTTCCAGTTTGAGGGACGCTGCAGCCTGATTTGATATTCCAAGATCAAGATACTCGTCTTGTCAAGAGATGAGATCTAAAAACAGGGCTTTCGGTCTACGGCCATACCACCCTGAACGCGCCCGATCTCGTCTAAAAACAGGGCTTTCGGACTGTGAATTTATTGTATTAATCCATCACCTGTAACTGATACTAAGACCCTAAACAACAAAATTCCTCATACACATATCCCCCTTTTTAGCACACACACACACACACACAACATTCAAGAGAAAGATCTTTTTGCAAAATTTTTTTGAGAAACATGGAGAAGCAAAAAGGGCAAATAATGAACAAATTTCAGAGACAAAAATGTTCCCGAGGATTGTAACATTTGATATGCCAAAGGAGGATGGAAGGAATGGCAGAAATCGATTTTGTGAAAGGCAATTAAAGAGAGTGCTATTCTCATCAGAAAGTCCCTCCTCCTTTCAACCATAATCAATAATTAAAAGTAAAGCCAAAAATCACATCAGCCCGAAGATCCAAGAAAACTTTACTTTTTTTTTTTTTGCAGAGCACTGAAGTAAATTAAATTAATGTCTGTTAAGAAATTATTACTCTTTAAGGATGTTATTAGGTTAAAAAAATTAACTCTTTCATAGCTTGTCAATAAAAAAGAAAAGCTCAAAGTCATACCAGGGATACATATCAAAATAATACATTTCTCCTCTCTGTTCCTCAGATTTTTGATTTGTTGTCAATATTTAAAAGACTGATTTGGAAGTTGACAGGCACAAAATATACTTTGGAACTTGGCAATCTAATTGCACGAAGTTGTTTACTTCTAAACTTCTCAAAGTATAAAATAACCAATAGGATGCTTTGATGGTTTGATTATAAATTGTACCAACCCAGAGCTTTACTGAAATACACATCGTTCTCTTTAGGCTATGGCTGATACATACCCTAAGGGAAAAGAAGGTCTAGTTAATATTTCACAGGAATTTTCTTCCTTCAGTATCAGTATTTCTAAGACTGAAGTGATTGGCGCCTTTTCTCAAAATGAAAGACCGAATGTTGTGGGTAGCTTCTCAGTAGGGCATGAGAAGGCCCATGAAGTTTCTGGTTGGTGATGACAAAGATGGAGTAAGTTGAAAAACGTAGTGTAATATATTATATGTACTCCCATCTCCCATGTCTTGGAGCTTTTTTTTTTTTTTTTGACACTAGGTCTCGCTATTTTTGCCCGTGGAACCACAGGCTCACTTTGCCCATGGTATCACGGACTCAAGCAATCCCTAGTCTCAGCTTCCCAGGTAGCTGGGATTACAGGCACCTACCACCACACCCAGCTATTTTTTTGGAACTAGGTGGAGAATTCTTTATCTGGGAATGAGTCAGCAAGTGAGCAGGCACCCCTTTAAGAGCCCAGTGAACCCATCACTATGTGTGTGCTGAACAACCATCTCTTGGGAGGGGACAGAAGAGAATCAGAAGGATGAGCAGAGCAGATGAAATCTAGGGTCCCTTCCATTTCACAATATTCTATGTTCTTCCCCCTTGTTAAGATGAGATCTCCCATCCAAGCATTACCATTCACCAGGCAAAGTGTGTATCTTCAAAATTCAGTTCTAAGTCTGAGGAGTGGGAGCAACGACACCCAGGATTATCCTGTGAACTGAACGAGATAATGCATGTGAATAGACTGTTCATAGGCCAGGCAAGAAGCAGACACTGTGATGAACTGACTGTGCCCCAACAATGATTCCAGTCAATGCAAGAATCAGTGTCACACTAGAGTCACACACACTCAACCCCAGAAAGAGCCACAGAACATGCCATTCCCACTGCATTTGTGCGGAAAACCCTCCCCTTTTTTTTCCCATTTCCATACAGCATTGGTCATAATTGTATAGTTATTATCCCCTTTACGGCCCTCCCTATTTCACTCTTCCCCTTCCCTCTCCCTCCTCCCTGCTCCATTTACTCCAGTTTTTCTCTCGCTCTAAGTCGTTGGTTGACACTTGGCTCACTGTTCTCTTGTTCCTGGAGTGACATCCTCTTTTCCTGGGTGAAGAACCTCTGCTCCTGGAACTGGAATGCAGTCATCCAGGCTGCTGGGATCTCCAGGGTTGAAAGCCCTTATTTCCATACACACTACACGCAGATGTAAATGGTTAGTTCTTCCCCACAAGCCTTCTTGTTTTAAAATGCCAGGGACTAGCACATGGGCCACATGCAGTGAGCTGTCGTTTCATGAAAGCTAAACAAACGGAAGATGTTTTCTTTTTTCTGTTCATAGTTTTTTTTTCAGGATGTCAATGTCCGTACAATGGTGAGAAACAAATGAATTTCTCAATGCGACAGAGAAAGGACATGATAATACAGCCTCCTCTACCTCATTTACCGATGCCTGGTGTTAACAGTCAGGTGAACATCATTATTACTTCTTCCAACTCTCAAAGGTGGCAGGTGCGTCATCAGGCCTCACCTCTCCCTGACCTTTTTAGGGTCCAAGGTGGCAGGAAAGTCAAGCTCAGCTCAGACAGGACGCTGTCTCCTTTCAGTACCACTCACTGAGGCACACCAGTGGGTGGGGGGTGGAGGGTGTTGGGGAGAGATGAAAAATGCTTCTCTGCAGATTCATTTCCTGGAAGCAAAACCAAAATCTCTGCATTTAAAATCTATGTTTCCAAAAATTACAGTCTTTCTTTCATCACTTAGCTTTTGTAAAAACCGTGCGTAGATGAGCATAGTGGAAATCAATAAAACACAAGAGTTTTTAATTTCCCTTGAGTAGACTAGAAAATACATTTTTTTTTTTTTACTGAGAGCCATCAGGAATCTGTCAGTGTTTCAAACCAGCTACATATTTACTTTGTTCATTTGCTTGTTTGTTGCTTCTCTAATAAACGAATTGTAGTGACCTACAGAAGTGCAGTCATCACACAAACTACTGAAAAAAAAAAAGTGCTTCCTGAATCCTGGCCTCTCCCATACTGAGCTCTAGGGAAAGATGTTTGCTCGAGGGGCTGGTGTCACAGATTTAATACCATGCAGTCAGGTTTTCTAATCCAGTGGCAACCACATTAACAATGACTGGGTATTTAGGAAGAGCACGTGCTGGCCTGGAAGACATTTCAAAGAACTCGTACAAAATGCTAACATGATGTCTTCTAGAAGGGGGTTCGAAAATGGACTTGAGACTCTTATTTTATGCTCTGAAACAGACTCTTTTCTCCTCACTATACCATCTTTACATAACTGATTTTCAATTACATTTCCAGGAATTAAAAAACTGAAAGGTTGACACAGGCCTAAAAGTAAGAGAGACCTGAGTGTGACTCTTGATCATTCTTGATATTATTTTAGCCATGATTCCTACAGCTATCTGTGATTCTGAAAACTTTTTCCTTAAAAAAGAAAAAGAAAGGAAGTAAGGAAACAAGGGGCATCTTTGCTGCAGAACTGGAGTGAAGATTAAATCCCATCCTGTGTGTGTCTAGCATCTAACACATAGTCGGCATTCAGTAAACGGTGGCAATTATCACTGCCATAAAGTGAGCACTGCCCACAGCATTTTATAACCAAATAAAGGAAATGTTTGGACAGTAAATCAAAGATGCTCAACCTTGGATGCAAAATGGAACGACTTGGAGAACTTTAAAATAAAATGGATGCCAGTTTCTAAATAAATACTGTC
Source organism: Uropsilus gracilis (assembly GCA_004024945.1). NCBI lineage: Eukaryota > Metazoa > Chordata > Mammalia > Eulipotyphla > Talpidae > Uropsilus > Uropsilus gracilis. The sequence continues at coordinate 21,306 of PVHY01001721.1, forward strand.
CCCACCATGACACATCACTGATCAGAGTCTATGATGACAATATTCCAGCACAGATCATTTTTCAGAGTTCCCTGGGAGATTTAATGCACACTTACAGTGAGAACAACGGGGTTGAATCCTTAGCCAAAGATAGCCACACTTTTTTTTTTTCTTATGACCCATCACATATCTGCCATGGGTCTTTGGCCACCTGCTTACACCAGTGTTCTCAAAAGAGGGAGTGGTACCAAATGGAAGTCTCAACAAATGAACATATAAGCGAAGAGTGGTATGTGAAAATGAGAAATATTATTCAGCCTTAAAGGGGAAGCAAATTCTGATATACATCTGTATATATACATATACCTTTATACTGTACAGACACAGATAAATATTTATACTATATATAGTATATCTATACCATATATAGTATGGTATAAACTATCTATACCATATATATCTAATAGACTGTAACATGGATGAACTTGGAGGACACTGCTCAGTGAAATAAGCCAGTCACAAAAAGGACAAATGCTGCATGATCCTTATGAGATGAAGTACCGAGAATATTCCAAATCATACAGACTGAAACTAGTGTCCCTGCTGGTCAAGGATGGGGGAGTTATCACTGAGTGGTTAAAGTATTTCATTTTTAAAAGGTGAAAAAGTAGTTTAGACATGACATGCATAATAATTTGTACTTACTATCACTTCACTACACACTTAAAATTCTTACGCTGGTCAATTCTGTGCTGTGATTATTTTACTACAATTACATTTAAAAGTAGGAGTGATTTATTTTTCTAGATCAAAAAGTCAGACACCAAATGGTTTCACTATTATATGGGACATGGGAAAGATAAACAAAAAGCCATGAAGAAAAGTCAAAGCAAGCTAACAACCAAAATGAAATACACAACTCGGGGTGGGTGGGGGTGGGGTGGGGAGACAGGGTGGGAAGGGTCAGGGAGGGTGGGAGGGGTGAACCCCGGGGATTACAAAGATGTGAAATTTATATATAAATAAATTATTTAATTTTAAAAAAGTAAGAGTGATCTAGCGGACACAGAGAAAGCACGTTTTCTATTAATTCTCAGTTGCTCTCCTATTTATTTTTGTTTTTCATGTTGTACCTCAGCAGGTAGTATGTTAGTGTGTTACAAATGAATAGGATCTATGAACAAATAAACATATGGTTACATAGAAATTCAAATATTATCATGGACAATGGAAAAATCTGCAAAATGCTAGATTTCCTAAGATTGAGGTAAGGGAGCTAAGACTGTGTTGGCAGATGGGTCTAAAACGTGTTACCATGAAGCAAAGCTTATAGAGATGAGCAAGGAAAACAGGGAAAAAGGATCTTACAGCACAAAGGCAACTGGTTCAACATAAGATTTGGCAGATGAGACACTGGGATCTGGAATCATAAAATCTACTTTAGTGCCAAGTTCATTCTGCTGGCTTTAAATAATGGCTCAAACCAATGTCAACACCAAATCAAAGAAATCACCAATAAGAGTCACTGCTTAAGAAAGCTAGACAAAAGGACAGTAGGGAAGATTTTTCATTGGTTCCTGCCATATTCTAGGAATATACTTTATATGCATGCATTCACATATATACACTGTGTATATATTTTAGCATACAAGCTTTCTATATAGTACTAGTACATGCAATCATTACCGAAATCAAAAGGAGTTCCTTTTAGATATGATGGAACTGATGTTTGGTGACTTCTATTAACTTGACAATGACACAGAGTAATGAAGCACATTTGAGCTGGGCATGGTGGCGTGTGCCTGTAAGCGACAGCTTATGGAGTCACGGCAGGGTCTGGGGATCATGGTTCGAGTCCCGCCTGGGGCAACACAGCGAGACCTCGTCCCAAAAAATAGCTGGGTATTATGGCGTGCACCTGTAATCCTAGCTACCTAGTTTCCAAAAGAAGAAAAAAAAAGAAAAATCTGAAGCATGTGTGAGACTTCAAACACAGGTACATTTGAGTCTAACTACCACCCCTCCCCCACTATCACATTGAAATAAAGTCAGGGTGAGAAACACATTTTCTTATCATTTACATTTATCAAACTGTTTTGATAAAAGACTCCTTAGCCTAGAGATGACCAATATTATATGGAAGTTACAAAGTGAAAATTCGGGGGAGAAAAAGGAAAAAAAAGAATACTTTGCCTAAAAGTGTGACTACGCCCATTTTGTTGCTCAGCATCTTATAGAAAAGTGCCAAAAATAAGTGGGTCGGGAAATTCAGCCAAAACTGATCATTTCTCATGAAAGACTCATGATGCTCTAACTTCTTTTTACTAAAAACAAAAACCAAAGAAGAAAAAAAAGAAACGAAAGAAGAAATGCAGTAAAGAGTTCATTCTTACACTACCCAACCACTCCTAACCAGAAGGCTCTTGACAGAACTATGGCAAGCCCCTGGGGAAATGCTTCACCTCAGTGGAATCCAGACCAAATATGACACCAAGCAGGAAAGACGTGCTGGGCACAAGTGTACCCAGATGGGCAGTCATACACACTGAACAGTGAACTACTTCATCCCAAACTCCATGCATCATGTAAAACCCACACTTCGCCATACTATTCCAAACCGTTAAGTGGCATCTTTCACTTGTGCCAAGGAAAGCAAAGAGTGTGGGACTCAGTTCATGAATGTATACATTAGGCTTGATAGAGATACATGGAGAAAAAGGGAAGCAGGGAAAACCCTGAATATTGAGGGGAGTATGGAAGACTTAGCTGGCTGACTGTTCAGACTTCTACACTAGGTTTTGATTTTGGACTTTGATGAAAAGTCCCCTGGAGAACGTCATGCGTTTTGCAACATTTACACCCCTACTAATACTAATCTGTCCTAGCCTTAAGCTTAAGAATATTATGCTCAAAATACTTTAGATGAAGTTCTAGTGGGCTTAAATAATATTCACTAATGGATGCTATTTACTTTTTAAAAAATATGCAGAAATCAGAGAAAATACATATGGAGTTCAAATAAAGCAATTTCCTCCTCCTTCTTAAACCTGAGTACAGGAGGAGGGGGGAGGGAGATTTTAGTTTGTTTGCCAATTTGTTTTGGACAAATGAGCTGCGCAAAGAAGCTTAAAGTATAGACATGCTCCAGGTTTTTAAATCTTCTACCAGTTTTGAAAATTCTCTTTTTCTAGTCCAGCTCATCCATCAGTTTCCTAGGTTTCTTTTAGAATCTGCAGAAGACTCGCGGGTATTTTAACTGAGGATGCTATTCATCTTACATCATTAGAAAGTGGGCTCAGGGATCTTCTATGAGAATACTAAGAATGGCTGAAGGCAGAAAAACAGAGAAACTCTTCCAGGAAGAGCACTCTACCCCAGTCTGAACCTCATGCTCCTCTCCTCATGCTCCTCTCTCTCTGTCACCAGCTCCCTCTCCATCGGTCCTGCCCTCTAACCCCATATACCAGGTCCTTTTGAGAGTCATCGAGTTAAACACTGCCAATCAAGGCTAAAAATACTAGAGAGAAAATCTAATTTCTTCAAACTCCCTTCCTTATAACTAACAAAAGTGAGTTCATAATTAGGCATTAGTACTCTCCAACCTGGCCTCTACCTACCTGTTCCCACACCTATCCTTCATAGATTCTTGTCTCCAGTGAAATTTCTGGAAGTCCTGTGGCTCACACCAAAGCAAAAGTTCCCAAAAGTGGTTTCAGAGGGTTTCTTAAGTCAAAATTACTTTCACAACACTAAGACCTTTTCACTGCGTTGACCTTTAACTGATAGGGCAAAAAAAAAAAAAAAAAGGGATGGAAAGGTTTAAATGGCACCTATTAAACTAGCAATTTTTGTATTCCCCAATACTACACACTCCCACTAAAAACAATGTGTGTTTCACTTATGAATGTCCTTGCTGAAGCAGTAAAAATAATTGATTGCATTAAATCTCAACAGTCAAGGGTACACCTTTTTGATGTAATCAAAAGGATGATGTACCTCATGAGCCTACCTCATGGGGTAGGATGGTTATTTGAACAAGAGCAAAGGGAACTCTTTTCTGAAAGAAACAAACTACATTTAAGTGGGGGTGTATTAGTTTTTCTTGAAAACCAATGAGGTGCGCCAGTCACTTCAAGGAAAACAACTGACAGCATTTGTTGCCAATGATAAAATGCAAGCTTTTAAGCAAAAATCAAAGTTTTGGAAAACTTGTATCTGTCTCTGGGAGCTTGACAGCTTCTCAATAAAATAATGGTTTTTCTGAAGAGATGGGTGGTGAGATTAACGAATACAACGTTTTCATGTTGTATAATGAAATATGTCAACATTTGTAATATCTTCATAACTCACTGAACCAATATTTTCCAAATTACCCATGCATAATGCTGCAAAATAATGTATGACATTCAAGATGTATGACAGATCAGTGGAACTTATGAGTCCACCCAAAAAAAAGTTTATTTGCATGTTTTCAAATTCCCCACTGTAACTAACTTTTAAGAAGCTGATAAGTCAACCCAGCTTCCTCTGATGAAACCGTATGTTTAAGAGATTTCTCACTAAACTGTTATTAGCTTTGGGAAAAAGTGGTTAGTTCTCATAAAAACATCCTATTTAGTTAACATTAATAGGTTTTCTTTAAAAACTCAGTAACTTTCTAAAAAACTATTAATTTTTAACACATTGATAGCTATAGTTCATACAAACAAAATGTCTTTGACATTCTCAATAATTTTTGTCGACATAAAGGGGACTCTCAAGACTAAGTCATTTGGGAACACTACCAGAATTCAAGGTCTTTTTGTTTTTTGCTGTGGCCACTATTTTCATTTTATTTATTTATTTTTTTTTACTTCTCTCAACCCCATTAATCTTTCCACTCCATCCTCTTCCAGTGTCACATGAGTCTTCCGGGTTGAAAAGTGTCATAATTATCTGGAACTTCAGGACCTTTAGTATTCTACAACACTTGGCAAAATTCTATCTGGTATCACTACTTACATTTTTTGGGTAAACATATTCACTCCACGTTATTTTTAAAAAACAATCACGTCCCAGGCACTGTTTGTTCTGTGAACATATGGTTGTGAACAAAACAGACTGGACCTTCCCCCTGCCATGCTCACCCCAATGCCATCACACAAGAATAGGAGCACTGGAACTACCAGTACCGGAGCATGCCTGTAAAAATGTAGAATCTCCACAAATAAAAGGCCACTTTCTTCATTCTTAATGTGGGATCTCAGGCTTTTGTCCTGTTGAATCGAAATCTGCATTTCAACAAGACCCCCAGGAGATTATAACAACCCCCCCACCCCCACCAAGAGATACAGAAGAACTATGCATTTCCCTCATGATTATACTCTTTGCAGGCAAAGTACTACTTTTAATTTGTGACACTGCTAGTATAAGTAATACAACTTACTCGTCATACTAATCTTTCATTCAAACACAAGTAGCCACTGAGGATGTTTTAAAAAAGAGCAAAGGCAAAACAGCCTATATCCTGCAGAAGCTTTTCATCTCACAGCAGGAATAATAATTATGATGATAGCTATCAATTGAAAAAATGCTTTCTGTGGGCTAGCTATTGTCCCACAGGCGCTATGTAACAGTCTTATAAGGGAAGGAGGTACTATTCTTCTCATTTTAGGAATAAATTTTATATGCAGAGGTTAAGAGAGTGATGGCGGTGGGACATCTGCCTCTAAAACCACGAAAGTGGCAAGTGCCATAAAAAAGCAGAAGAATTTTAAAAGGAAATTGAGGAAGGAGCAGAAAAGAGTTCCTTGAAGGAATGACCTTCCTTCTTGGAATTAGAACACTAGCCCATTCCTTGCATATAACAGGAACCCACTGGTTGAAAGTATGAATGGATTAAGGCTAGCCTATCACAAAAAAAAAAAGTTAGCCTATTATCCTTACTAAAGAGATGAACAGTACTTACAAATAGTGTCTATTTGTTTTTTAACCAATCCAATAGTCCTTAATTCCATTAACAATATAATGAATTTAAGATGAAATGTTTCTCTCTGATATACCAGGAGTTGATTCTCTGACTCATAGCCGTTGTTCTGCAGCACAGGGAGGAAAAATAGAACAGAGGGATGAGAGAACAATTAAAGGGTGAAAGCCACTCAGAAATCTGAGAGGATCTGGGGCCTGTTCTGGGTAAAATGAGGAAAGTCAGGGAATCATGAAATGCCTCACTAGTCCTCAGTGAGCAAGGGATGAAGGGATATGCAGGTCAAAGGTGCCCTACAGGGAACACTCCTGGAACAGACACGGAAAGTAAAGAAGGAACTCAGAGTTGGCCCACTTTAACAAGCGTTTCTACAGGCTTCCATGACCAAGTATCATGCCACCCCTGACTCTTGAACTACCCTTGAATCTTCCCCAACAAGCCCTTTCCCAAAGATTTCGAGTTTTGGTCCTCTCCACTCTTTCCCTTTCTAACAACTCCACAAAAACTGTGATTACATTCCCTTCTGAAACATTTTTAAAAAGGGTTCTATGGTTCTATGCACATTACTGTATATGCCTTTCCAAGCCAAATCATCTTATATAACTTGTAAGTCATATACACTATCATTAACATGAGAAGACATCTTCCAATAGCTAATAAGTTGAAGTCAGCTTCTAAGAAATGCCATATCATAGGATGGAGATCTACCATGACAATATCAAGATGTACCAATCAATGCATTTTATGCCAGGTATCTTCAAATGACACTGAGGGAGAAAAAAAATCAATTACCATTCCTAACAATACTCAGAATTCTATTGAGGATTAAACTTAATCATATTCAAGAATAAATTTATGGAAGTTAAATGAAAGAAAACAAAGAGAGCTCACACACAATAAATATTTCCTGATGCTTAGATACCAACACTGTTTTGGGGTTGCTATCACCCCACTCTCTCACTTCTGAATTCCACATGGCAGGTTCACCATATATATCTTCTAATGGTCAAATGGTTTCTTTTTCTCCCAGTCAAATCTGTGAACATGAAGCTTTCATTCCATTGTTTTTCACTTTAGGATTTTCTAAATAGAAAAATGCAATATATAAACTGCATGGCTAGTAGCTAACGATCCTCACATTTATGGAAATGAACTGAGTGTATGTGCTGAATCAGACTCGAGGCACAAAATTTATGAACCACCCACATTCCAGCTTTTGAAAAGCTAATGCTCCCCGCCACCCCCCACCAAATCAACAGATGGAGAACTCTGAGAAGTCATCTGAAGATGTCTTCGGAAATTTCAAACATGTTTTGCTTAACAGCTCATGTCACACTTTATAATCCTACCAGAAGGCCTGGGATTGAGACGAGGACTTTAACTAACAGAAGTATTCAAGCATGCTGCTCCTACGGCATTACATGTATATGAACTACAAAAGGCAAGACTGACATCATCATGCTCTTTCTACCATCATCATGTGATTCTACTGACACTTGAACAGGTATCCATAAGCCCAATGCCTTGAGTGACCTAGGAAAGGACTCATCTATAAAATTTGCCACTGACTGTTGCCTCTTCAGTAGTTGAGCCCACTGGTGAGACTTTTGGGTTGGTAAGAGAAATAAGAGAACCACTTGCTGTTGCTGTTAAAAGTTCCCAATTTCTAGACATTGACATATAATTCAAAGGTTTTAAACACTGTCTACCAGACAAAATCTGTCTGTGGGTTGGCTATGCAGTCCTCATCAGCCTTGCCCACTTGGACTGCTGAAGCCTTCGTGGCATCATGCTAGCTTGGCATTGTCCTATACTAAGGATCATGTATTTTTCTTTTATATTCTGCATAGTTCCTAAGAAAAAGCTCTAGCTAGGCACAGTGGCTCGTGCCTGTGTAAGCTTCAGCCTATGAAGCGGCAGGGGCTAGGGATTGCGGTTCGAGTCCCGCCCGGGGCCCGTAGCAAGACCTAGTTCCAAAAAAATAGCTGGGTGTGGTGGCACGCACCTGTAATCCCATAACTTGTAAGTCATATACACTATCATTAACATGAGAAGACATCTTCCAATAACTAACAAGTTGAAGTCAGCTTCTAAGAAATGCCATATCATAGGATGGAGATCTACCATGACAATATCAAGATGTACCAATCAATGCATTTTATGCCAGGTATCTTCAAATGACACTGAGGGAGAAAAACATCACTTACCATTCCTATGAAGGTAGCTGAGAAGGTACCTGGGAAGCTGAGGTTGGGGACTGCTTAGTCTGTGGTACCCCGGGCAATGAGAGCCCACGGTTCCACGAGCAAAAACAGTGAGACCTAGTCTCAAAAAAAAAAAAAGAAAAAGAAAAAGAAAAAGCTCTATATCTGGTAAGTAATGTCTGTCAAGTGGAGTAAGAAAAACAGGGCTAGTATTGAATCGTCATCTACCCTCCAACTTTCATTGAAAGGATCAAACTATGTTCCCTGAACTACCCTACTCTTCAGAACTGAGCTACATCACTAAGTGTAAAGCTTTTCTTCTTGATTGTGTTTTTCTGCTTTGGCGACACTTTCTTCCAATTTCAGTTGGGTTTATCTTTTTAGATTCACACATATGTTTTCTCATCTCTACTGTGAAAAATTTGGACAAAGGCAACCCACACTGTTTTGAGGCCCCGTGCACTTATCCCCCTCACAATAGTGGCAAATTCTACTGGAGATTCTGAACAGGTGTCATGCAAATATCTTCTCCTATCTTCTCTCTGTCACATACATTAGGGAATGATCTATGAAGACATCAGGACTGGGATGGATAGAATTCCCCCCAAATTTTCATGTCTCCTCAATCTCAGCATTTGACCCATTTCCTATTGGGAAATAGTCTTTGCTGATACAATGAAGACAATTAGGGAGAAGCATATGGATGAAGGTGACTCTAAGCCATGACTGATGTCCTCATAAAACAGTGTGGAAGGATAGAGGTGGAGACTGGAGGGATAGAGTTGCAAACCATGAAATGCCAAGCATTGCCAGGAGCTGCCAGGAGATTGGAAGAGTCAAGGAAGGATGCTCCCTAGAGCCTTCTAAGGGAGTATAACCCTGAAGATAACTTGATTTCAGGTTCCTAGTCTTTGGAGTTGTGAGAGAATAAATTTTGCCATTTTAAGTCGCCGAATGTGTGCTAATTTGTTAGAACAGCCCCAAGTACCTAAGCAAATATCTGGATCTCTTCTTTGATTGGGAACATAGGCTGCTTAGTGTCTATAGTATGGGCTTTATCTTTTAGCACTTACTTAAGACAGGACATGTGCAAAATTGTACCAGGACCTCACTCACCTGACATAGTAAGCTCTCTATATATGGTGGGTGCTTCCTCCACGGAGCTAGGAAACTGTCCGTGAGCTGTATGAGGTCATAGACTGGTTCTAATTTATTTTAATGTCTTGGGCATCTAGCATAGTTCACAGGATAGACTTAAAATGTGACTGGCGTGTGTGAATGAAATGAAGGCACCAACAGATTAACTAATGCACAAACTAGTGAAGAACAAATTCACAAACCGCTAAAGCACTATTAACCCTGCTCACTGAAAATCAAATTCAGTTCCCTCATGCGTGCGGTACGTTCAAGTGCATTAACCATTTAGATGTTTCTGTAGCTTCCTGACTTCTAAAACCCACGCATTTCAGTGCCTTTATTAATCAAAGAGTCAGTCCTCTGTCAGAATGATGACTATGGGTAGAACGCTTGTCATGAAACTTGGCTAGAAAATTTCTGTGCCAGGTGGCATCTCTGTGTCTGTGATCCTACTGGTCACTGCCTGAGTGGCTAAGTACTCTCTTTCAAGAGGAGGATGGCCTCTGAGAGCACCTGATGCAGGACTCCTGGAAACAACTCCCAGTTGCTTCCTAAGCAGCTATACTGTTGGGTAAATGAATTGGTCAGGTGTTTCCCTCCATTAAGCCTTTCTGACCAGCACCTGTGGTACTGCGCCCAACACCCATGACTGTACATGCCTGGCCCAGTGGGTGTGTACACGTGTAGGTAGGCTCACCCAGGACTGGGAGGAAAGGCTAAAAGGGCAGTGTCACCCCAGGGTAAGACAGCATGGGGGAGGGCAGAGGCCAGCCCACCAAAGAGACAACGTGAAGAAAATGCCAGAGCGAGAAAGAGGCGAGAGAAAGCACATAAATCAAGGGACTGGGGGTTTGCCTGTCTGCTAACCTCCCCAGTCCTGGCCTGCCTGGTGTATCTGCATAACTGCTAGAACCAGTAAAGAACCTACCCGGATTGGTGAGCTTGCACTACAACTGGTACCATGAAGAGAATGGTTGCGCTACACTTACCCTCTCCCGGAGGCTAAACAACTTGGCAAATCAGGAGCTAAATCTTTTTGGATTTTCAAAATGCTGATAGAGATGAGTGGGTTGGAGAGAGAATCTTGAATTACAATTTTTTTTTTTTTTGTGACTAACAAAGGATATTCCTTATACTTCAATAGCTGGGGGAGACGATGATGTCCGGAGAGCTCCATGGGTGAAAATCCACTCAATCTCTAGCACAGGTAACTTTAAGTGCCTCAAGTTCTACAACTCGAGTTACCCCAAGTTCCTTTGTCCTGTGGGCACCTTCATTCACAGCATCCCAGAAGCTCAAGGTCAGCTGGTTCCACCTTGAATAGATCTATGGTCTGCGTTCTAAACCAGACTGCACTCTCACTCATTTCACTGTATTTATCTCTGCTTCCTGACGTACACAGTAGACTCCTTTATCATGGAAGGCAACTGTAAGGCAAAGGAGTTTAATCAGGCTCTTATGCCACTAGTCTCTGTGGCTATCACCTGCGGCCTTAATCACCCAATGCAGAAGGTCCATGGGAGCACAGGTGCAGGGTACACACCATGATTGAAGACATCTAGGCCCAAAGAGCATGGGTGTGCACATGTGTTCAAGAGGGCACAGTTGAGCCTAGAAGCAGCAGTGGCACCAACAGTACATGGCCATGGCCACCATTACGAGAATGAGCATGCGACGAGCAGGAGCAAGCGAGAGAGCAAAGAGCGAGAGCAAGTGAGAGTGCGCCCCGAGAGAGAAAGTATAAAGATTCATGAGGAGCTCAAAGGTGCCACTGCCTGTCTGCCTCCCAGGATTCATGCCCAGTCTGTGCCTGCCTCCTTGCATGTCAGCCTCCCTGCCTGGCGTGCCTGTGTACCTGGTTCACTGAGAGAGCATGAAAGCCTGTAAAATTCACCAAGGGCTGTGGGACTCTCATTATCGAGCTGTCTGAATTGATAGTGAACCAGCCCAGCGCCTGCTTGGCCAACACAACCAAAAACTACCCTGAACATTCAACTATATACATAGATGTATGTGTGGGTATTTATTTAGAACTTTTCAAAACTAATTGGATAAGATCATTTCCCCCTTACAAGATTCAAGGAAGATGAGAAATACTTTTATAATACTACCCCCAAGGTACTAAAATCAACTTAGAAATCACACTGCCTACCCCAGAACACAACACAGAGTGTCCAGGACTAAAGTTCATTCGGCGTGACAAACCAGCTAAACACTGGCCTTTCTATATACTGTAATTTCTTTGTGAAGGAGTTTGGAAATAGCTCTTTAAATATCATGTATGGTTAAAAGCACCAAAAGTCACTGGATATAAACTAAAATGTTTAGAAGTCGCTAGAAGTGTTAATAATACAAACCTAACCAAAGCCCAAACACTCTTAAGCTCACAATGGGCCCCAAAGTAGTGCTGCTGAATGTACAATTATACAGCAGTGATGAGGCTTGCATCTGGTTTTCACCCTCACCGACTCTCTGACTCTCAAACAGCTCCACTTCACTGGTTTCTAGGACTAGAAACCAATCAATGTAGGACATCAAAGGACTCAAGTTACAAGGCTACAAGGATCTATTTGCAAGGCAAGGAAAGAGTGAAGGCATCTGAAAGGAACATGGCCCCTGACCTTGGCTCCAAGCCTTGGATTGATGAAGCTACAGATTCCAATACAAAGAATGTTTGCCTAGCCTGAATGAGTAGCCCCCTGGACTGAAACTGTTCCAATGCGAGGTTCAGCAGCAGTTCGAGCAGCCAAAGAAGAGTGTTTGCACACAGGCACACCAGGCAGGGAGACTGGGCCAACTGTATGGCAAGCAGGCAAGCTAGACCGCAGAAGCAGGGGGGCTGGGAGGCTCATGATCACCAACCCCCCAGGAATCTTCAGGAATCTTCTTCAGGAATCTTTCTCTTTCCCGTTTCCTTTGCCTTCTCCTCATGTTCTTCTCCTTCTCTCCTCTCTGGCAGTCTCTTCCCAGTGCTCTCTTCCGGTTCCCCCCTCCCCACGTGCTCCTGTTCCCCAGGGTGATGCTGCCATGTCATCCTCCACCTCCCAGGCCCAGGTAAGCCCACTCACGCATGCGCATACCTGCTGGGTCAGGCGCCTCCAATCCTGGGGAGGGCGCAGCACCACAGATGCTGGTCCTTGAGGCCAATGGCGGAAGGGCATGAAAAACCCTGAAAACTCATTTACTCTACCACCCCATTCTTCATGCCTCCCAGGAGCCTAGACTATAAATAAGAATCGTCTTATGCAAATGACTTAACACATTACTTTATAAAAACTGTGCTTGCTTTTTCCCATGTCTGTAGGGACACTGATGTTGCAAACCTCAGCGAGCTGGCGTGCTGCGGTCAATCCTTCTCTCATCCATCGGCAAACACTGAGGGAGTCTCTGTGCTCCATCCTGTACCGAAGAGGTTCACATCCACACCTGAGGGAGACCTGGCTCGTGCTTCCATGGAGCGCTATGTTTCAAGGAAACTTTACAGTAAGGTTTACAGCTGAGAGGAACTTGATAACAGAGGCTTGGACACATTTCTTGGGGGACGAGAAAAAGCCCTTTCAGCAACTCAAAGGATCTAGAAAGGTTTCACAGAGGAAATGTACATTTCACTGGCATATAGGGAAGATCCTTGAAAATATAATTATCCATTTCCCAATTCTCAAGACAACTGCCACCTCATGCAACTGAAGTGGAGGAAACCTGACGTAGGCAGCCTCGGGGGCCATGTGCGGTCAATTCATCTGTGGATGGTGCAAGCACTGGCTTCTGGATCCAGAACTTTGGTTCAAGCCTCAAGTCACACTCGCCACCTGAGTGTGAGAAAACACATTCCCAAGATCTCACACACTGAATCCAACCCTACTTATTATGAGACAACATCACTTAAGTTACTGCAGGATGAGTTAGTCAGGCTTTTTCCTCCATTAGCCTGTACACCCAGCACCTGGGATACTGCATCATCCCCCATGATTGTGAGGTTCAGTGTGTGTGCACATGTGTAAGTGTGCACACCTGGGCCTAGGAGAGAGGGGAAGGGGAAAAGGGGTGGAAGAAAAACCCAGAGAAAGAGTATGAAGATTTCCTGGAGGCTCACCTGTCTCCCTACTCCCCAGGGCCCTGCCTGTCCTGCCTGGCGTGTCTAGGTAACTGTTTAGCCAATAAAGAACTTATGCAGACTGATAAGCCAGACGCCTGATGCTTGCCCCTGCAGTTGGTGATGAGGATTGGTT
>PVHY01001721.1:34919-82010 GCA_004024945.1 Uropsilus gracilis
TTTTTTTTTTTTTTTTTTTTGAGACTAGGTCTCGCTATTTTTGCCCATGGAACTACAGGTTCACGTTGCCTGGGGTACCACGGATTCAAGCAATCCTCAGCCTCAGCTTCCCAGGTAGCTGGGATTAGAGGCCCACACCACCACGCCGAGCTATTTTTTTGGGGGGGGGGGAACTAGGTCTCGCTGTGTTGCCCCAGTAGGACTTGAACCGTGACCCCTAGCCCCAGCCACTTCATAGGCTGAAGCTTACAGGCAGGTGACACCGTGCCAGAAGTATGGACATAGATTAAAAGGTAAGTCTTAGATAAAGAAACACCTTTATCTATTCTCACTCATCTCTGGCACACTAGAGATGGTTACTGGCAAGTCTCTTATCTGTGATGATAATCCCCTAACCTCTTAGGAATGTCCCATGGAAGAACCAAGTCCTTGGAAAGATAAGAACGTTTATCCCCACAGGTATTTTTCCTGTTTAGGTAAAGTATCCCCATCCTATCTGTCATGTGTCATGGGATCCTGTGTTTTTTCCTTCCTCATTACCTCACTGTGATCATTCTTTGCCAAGGTATAAAAGAGATTCCAACTCCTAATAAAGACTGGTTTGAACATGTTCCCAAGCCCCCCTCCCCCATCTGTGAGCTGGTTCTGTCTGATCGTTATCAATTTCTTTTTGTCTCGTTCTTCTTTTCTCACTCATGACTCCTAACAAGAAGTGTCTTTCAAAAGTGTAATGAAGCAAACATAAACCACCAGGTGATTAAGAGAGAGGACACATCATCAACCAATCTGCATTTCTTCTACTTCCCTTGGGTCATGGGGGAGACTGTAGCTTTGGCAAATTTCTAACTAGATTGAAAGTTCTCACTTTTCAAGCACCAAAATGACGTAACCCTTTCTTCCTGGAATTGGGATCAAGTCATTCTGAAGAACATTTCTAAATTCTGATGAAACAGTCATTAACATTGATGCTTTTCTTTTCTTCTAACAGTCTCTTCTCAAAGGACAGAATACATAGGAGAAAAAAGAAAAGCAAAATATTATATAATGATTGATCTTGCAAGAAAGTTACTAAAATGCTGGAGGGGCCAAATTCGGAAAGAAAGGGAAATAGAAAATAGACACTCTCTGGGGGTAGGCAGGACATTTTATTTTATAAATAGCATTCTAACTTGGAAAAGATGCCCCTAAGGTAGAAATGAGTCTGTTCTATTTTTTGAGGTTTTCCAAAGCAGAGTCTACAATCCTTAGTTAATTGTGTCATAACTGAATCAGAAAGAGCAAGGGACCGTGATGAGTACTTAGTTAACATAGAGCAAATAAACAATTAAGTAGATCTTTTATGGAAGTACATGGCACAGTATACTAGTACCTTACAGAATATTTTTGTACGAATACCATTTGTGTTTATTATACAAACTATACAAACCATACTTTTATAAACATATAATAAACACTTTGATTAGAAGTAAAACATCCACCATGTAAGTTCATTATGATCACTATATACACTTAATAGCATACTTCCCTGAAAAGATGAAATCGAAATAAAAACCAATGCTGAACATAATGGCCTCTTTAATTTTACTCACTAACGAAAACAGCAGCCACTTCCTGAATCATGAGCATGTGATCATAAGGAGGTTTCTTTTCAGCAGGCATTCTCAACTAGTTCTGTAGAAATTCCCAAACAATCCCCAAAGTATTATTTTTTCTCTAAATTGATTACATATATATTTACATTGTTGTATATCCCAAGGTTCTCTCACCATGTCACCTGTGAACTTTCACCTTGATCTCTTGTACTCATCCCTCCCCCATGTCACCTTTCCTCCTCCTCCCTCTTCCTTGCTTTACGCTTTAGTTCTGCTGTCAGTTTGTTAGTTTTAACTTGTTCTTGTCCTTTTGTTTGTTTTCCCTCTACCCCACACATAAGTGAGATTATCCAGTATTTTATCCTTTTTATTCTGTCTTATTTTCACT
The DNA here is from genome assembly GCA_004024945.1 of Uropsilus gracilis. Lineage (NCBI taxonomy): Eukaryota > Metazoa > Chordata > Mammalia > Eulipotyphla > Talpidae > Uropsilus > Uropsilus gracilis. The sequence continues at coordinate 36,900 of PVHY01001721.1, forward strand.
ACCATGATTCCGTCTAGCTCCAAGCATATTGCCACAATTGACATGTTTGTCTTCTTTGATTGCTGAATAGTATTCCACTATGTAAACATACCACAGCTTTTTGATCCATTCTTCTCTTTTGGGGTATTTGGGTTGTTTCCAAATCCTGGCTATTGTAAATAGTGCTGCAATAAACATAGGAATACAAGTCCGAAATATTATTAATAAAGGTATCTGGGCCATCTTAGTAGCAAACTGAGATGGTGACCCCAAAGTGACTACCTTGAAGGAAAGCACGGATCTGGCATTCTGTGTGTTTTTCTGAACTCCAGAACTCCAGCTGCTTGCTTCGGAACTATAGCTCACATCTTCTTGGGGCACATTTGATTCAAACCACCTCTCCTTAGAGGCTCATTAAGAGCCACTACCACATTGTCATCCTTAACTTTAAAATTCAAAGGTCCTTCAACTCAACCTTGAAAGAGGAAACTAACTACACATTCCTTCTTAGCACGGCAGAAAGCGCCAAGCCAGGTCATAGCACGTACAGAGTTCCACAGAAGACAGCCCCAAACCCTGAACAGACAAGAGCAGAGCAGCCCGACCCTCCTAATAACACCAGGGGCAGAACACACATTCCCAGCCCAAGCGGCCTCAGGACTCCCGCGGCGAAGAGGCCAGGGACAGAAATACTCTTAAGTACTCAGCAGTGAGGAAATCACCAAACAAACCTGGGAGCTGAGCAGGCAGGAATGGCGTGCCTCATTCGTAAGAAACTTCCATAGAAAAATGGTATGTCCTGGCAAGGAGGAATCTATGAAACATAAACTTAGGTGGAGGCATAGCATTCCTAAGACAACCTACTGTGAGTTATTTCCCTTTCCTTATAACTCTTTATTATGGAAATTTTAAGCAGACTAAATTAGAAAAAACAGTAATAAATCCTTATGAGCTACCTTTAACAATTATTAGTTTATGGTAATTTTGCTTTCATGCTTTTAATCCCTACCCCAGTTCTTTTGGAGACAATTACCATACACAATCTTATAATTAATGAGTAGACTTAAAATTTTACCTATTATATAGTCTATTGTTTTATTTATCCTATATTATTATATATTATACTATTCTATATATTAGTATGTATCTCAAAACAGAAGGACATCTTTAAAAAATCTTTAATATAAATATATTTAAATTTTATCATAAATGTGAATATATGCTTAAAATGTTTACTGAAAGTCTTTTAAAGGGGGGGGGCAGTAATGGCTGTCAAAGGGAAAGGAGGATAGGAAGAAAAGGGAGTAAAATTTAAACCTGCCATACCATGAAGTGCCATTCCAGGAAAAGCAGCAGAAAGGCTGTCTCATAGAGTGTTAAACAGGAAGGCACTGGAAACAGGAGCAGAGGTTGGCTGGGCTGGTTCATATAGATTCAGATACTAGTAGGTCAGAATGTCCATCAACTACAGGACATGCTTTTTCTAAATGGGCAAAAAGTAATAGAGCTGTGAACCCAGTGTGACATTACTAAACATAATTATGAACCGAATTATGTGCAGGTCCAGACATCTATGAGATGAAATGTCCTCATCACACCCTTTCTATTGCTGCATCTAGCTGCACCGGCTGACACAATCTATCAGTTCAAGTATGAGGATTACCGGGGCACGGGTGGTGGACATGGTGTGGGCATGGGCATGGTGCAAAAATATACCTTTGTAGAGGTCTGAACCTGTAACTCCCAAAGATAAACATAAACCAATTTTATCTCAATAAACATAATTTGGAAAAAAATGATCAACTTCAAATGATCAAAAAAATGATCAACTTTAACTTCAAGGTAAAGTTACCAACAACAATAAAGATGATGATGATGATAATAATTTAATAATAGCAATAATAATAATAAAGCACTAGAGTTTTTCCAGCCCCTATGGAAAATAGTTTGGCTTCTCAAAATTGAGAAACAGACCTCATTTACGATCTAGCAATCCCACTCCCCGGTATCTATCTATTGGAAAGTGCAGAAACACTAATCAAAGAGACAGATGCACTCCTGTGACTGCAGCATTACTTACAACACAAATTATGGAAGCAACCTAAGTGCCCAAGGGTAGATGAGTGGATGAAGAATATGTGGTGTGTGTATACACCGTGAATACTACCTGGCTATACAAAAGATGAAAACTGCCATTTGCAACGACATAAATGGAACTAGAGGGGGTTATGTTAAGTGAAATAAGTCAAAAGGAAAAGAGAAATACCACATATTTCACTCATGTGTGGAACACAGAGAAACAAAAAAGAACAGAAAAACTAAAACAGAACAAACCCTAGAAATCTGACTACAGAACTGGAACGACCAGAAGGGGAAAAGGGGGTGGGGGGGGAGCCAAGGTGGATGGGAGCCCACTGGCCCATGGAGGAGGATTATGGGAGCTGTGGTGGACTATGGATGTGCTATACATCTAAATATACATCTAAAGAGGTATAACCTCTTCAGATACACGTTTGTAAACCAGTTACCTTTAAAAAAAATTTTTTTTTTAAAAGGAGCTAGGATTTTATAAGGCACTTCAAAGGCTTTATTTTTCATACAAATAAATGCCGTAATATTTTCCTTCTCTTTTGCTTATCTGTAGTCCTTATAATGTCACTCTGTCCTTTAAGTTGAAAAACTGTAATTTCTTTCTCTGCTGCTCCTACCCTTCCTATGTGCCCTGTCCATACCAAACCAAGTCATTCCTAGAAATCAGTCTCTGTATAAGTGCTTATTTACACTGAATAGAGGTACAAGGAAGGTCTCCACATCTTTTAACTTTGTGATCAGTCTATCAGGGCTGTGAGGAGAGAAGGTTAAAAGTGCCTAACATTTCGGACCCTGTTACTATTTTCACACCTCTGAAGTCTGAAGATGTTATGAATATAGACAAAAGTCAAGAAAGAGTGTTTCACAGAGTACTTAAAATCCTAATCTTCTGAATAGAGTTTAAAAGAAAAGCCACCTTCTTCCTTTCAAATAGTGCTTGAACAAGGCTAATAAAATGTTCCCAGTAAAGGTCAAGTGGGAAATGTCTTTAATGAACAGACTTTTAAACATTTAACTTCTCATCAGTTTGAGCATAAATAAGTTCTCTGGAGGACCTTGAAAGAGTTGGTTCCCTTTTGATGGGGTTATAGTATGTTGCCACAATTTGTATTTCTTTTATTGTTCTGCTTAACAAACCCCAGTGTTTCTTGATGTATATAGAGGCAGTTCACCTAAGAGCCGGGAATGTAACTTCTCAGTCGTTGCTATTTCACTGCACTTAAGCACCAGGACCTAAAATGCTTATCAGAACAAACAATGCAGATATGAGCCAAAAAGGAATGCCTTGAAGAATCCATTTTCCACACAAACTGCCTCATTTTACCCCCAAGAACCTCCTACTTCTTTGCCTGAAAGTGGGTATTCACCAATCTAGAGGTTTCGTCTGTCCTTGGTGGAAAACAAAGGAAAGTGCCATTGATATTCCTAGGATACTGAGGCAACTCTACCTTTCCCAGGGTACCACAGCAACCCTACCTTTCCGGGGCACTGAGGCTACCCCAGCTTTCCCAGGGTACCATGGCAGTCCCACTTTTTCCTGGGATACCAATGCTACCCCACCTTTCCTGGTGTACTGTAGCAACCCCACCTTTCCCAGGGTACCACGGCAACCCCACCTTTCCCAGGGTACCACACCTACTCCAACATTCTCAGTATGCCGAAGTTACTCCACCTTTCCCAGGGTACCAAGACAACCCCACCTTTCCCGGGGTACCTGTTTCATCCGGGGAGCTGGGAGAGGCGCTGTCCTGCGACAGCGTGGTCCAGCTGGACTCCTCATCGCTGGGCGCCAGGTTCTGGATCCGGTGTAGTGCACAGTCGGTTTTGGCCCCTGTTTTTGGATGATCCTTTTTGGTCTCTGGGCTGGAGGACACGGTGGCCACCTGGCCATCTTCAGGGCTGCCCTGGGGTTTGTTTGCTTTCTGCACCCCCAAATCGCCGTTCCCGAGGATGGTGGAGGCCTGGCCCGGGCCCACCTGGGCCTTGTCCTCCACAAGCCCGCGGCTGTTGCCCAAGCTCTGCTCCAGTTCCCTGGCCGACGTCTCCAGGTCTGCATAGTAATTGAGAAAGCTCTTGGTTCTCCGGGGCTGGGAGGGCAAAATCTCACAGCCTGAAGAGTCCCGAGGGGGCGGCTCTTTGCCCTCCAACTTCTCAGAAGCTATGTTGATGACTGCCGAGGGGCTGACGTTCTTGTTGGGGTCCTGCTGCCCTTGCTCCGCAGCCTTCCGGAGCTGGTTCTCCCCATTTTTCACCAGCTTGATGTTGGCAGAGCTGTTTCCCAGCAGGGGCTGCGTGGCGGGATCCGAGAGGCCCATGGCCGCCTGGATGCTAGTCAGTGCATATTTTTTCCTGCATTTGGGGGGCGTGTTGTTCTTGGCTTCTGTGTGTTTGATCTCAGCATTCAACAGTTCATTGTGGGAGGAGCGGAGGTTCAGGGTATTTGGTGGTGTGGCCGGGTTGTTCCGATGTGCGACGTCTGTGGTTCCGCTGCTGGCCATAAACCCGGCCAACGTGTTTACACCTGAGTCAACTGGAAACAAATGGGAAGTGGGCGTTAGACAGCTGCCAGGTTCAACTGCTGGGCACAGACTTGTTTCATACAGAAAAGCAGAAGAATCAACATTTCCGCTGCTACATCCTTCTAGAATGAACCCATTTTCACTTTATTCTCATCATTTGCTCAATTGTTAAATATCTCTCATTTGAATTCACACAAAAGCATTTTCTTTTTTTTTTTTTGAGACTAGGTCTTGCTATTTTTGCCCATGGAACCGCAGGGTCACGTTGCCCAGGGTACCACAGATTCAAGCAATCCCCCAGCCTCAGCTTCCCAGGTAGCTGATTACAGGCACGTGCCACCACACCCAGCTATATTTTTTTGGAACTAGGTCTCGCTACGTGCCCCGGGTGGGACTCGAACCACAATCCCTGGCCCTGGCCGTGGCTTCCTAGGCTGCCGTTTACAGGCATGTGCCACCACGCCCGGCCTACCATTTTCTTCTGGGGATGGTCTTTATTTTTTTACAACCTTGAAAGTTATTCCTTTTCTGAACATTTTATGCTACGTTTCTATTTTGTGGTTTTTCACAAGCAACAGAAAAGTAGCTCGAAACTCCTCTGGGGTTCTAGCTTTCTTAGTTAACTTGAAAGGTCACTGTTCATTGATGCACCCTCTAATCCAAGGTCATTTTTCTCAACTACTTTTAGAACCTACTGTGTTCTGAATGCCCAGAAAATCAAACCTCTCTGAGTGTTGGTGAAGATGCCTGACCTGGGCTTAGTGTTCATATACTGAACAGAAATGCTGAAAAAATGACTTCATTGCTCACAAGCATCCACACATAAACCTATGATTTGCAGTATACACAGAGCCCTTGGCTACACACCTGTTAGAGTCCCTCCAGGTCTGAATACATTCCACTGAATTAAAATACTGACTCAGCTGGCTGCAGTCACTCTGTGCCCTTGCAGCGCTCCTAGGAAGCAATCTGATGGTTGCATTTATCTCAAAGATTGTTCACACTATCAGTGATTTATTCTGTGTCTCCAACTAGCCAGAAAGCGATTCCTAAGGCTTCACATTTCTCAGTCTACAAGGACTTTCTTATCTGCTCCTTTCTGCTCCATAGAGACATGGGGGTGTTGCGTGTGTGGAGCACCTCACATTCCTAACATTGCATTCTGATGACTCCCTCTGTCCCGTCCCGTTCCCCCCCCTTCCCCCCCCGCAGGCGAAACTGGGACCTCCCCTGGAGGGGAAGGCAAGAAGCCTCCCCTGTTTGGGAGCTCAGGGCCATGTCTTTCTATCATGCAACACTCAGGGTAGGCTACCTTAGACAGGTCACCCACTCACTTTCAGGTCTATGTGCTTCTGGGAAGTGAAGCCACGCTTGCACGTTCTGTCCATACCATATACTCTGTGCAGAACGCAGATGTGTAACAGAACAGCCACGTAACTCACAGAGATTGGTACATGCTGTGACCCTGCGGTTAGACCCGGGGCTCTGTTCTTTAGGATTACTAGCTGTTCTAAGAATTCCGCTGATCAGGCAATCCTCTCAGTATTCAGGCCTCATTTGACAGGAATAGAGAATCAGATATACCTCTCCCTTTGAAATAGCAGTCTGGCAACTAAACTCTTAGAATGTTCGTTACACTATTTTGGCTTCGATTATCATTTTAAGGAAAGCATATGTCTCAATTTGTCATTCACTTGGCACACAGTGGATGGATCTGGAGGTGATTACATTGAGTGAAATAAGTCAGAGAGTGAAAGATTAGACATCAGGTGGCTTCTCTCATCTGTGGAATATAAATTACCAAAGAACATACACAGGCAAAATGCAGCAGGGATAAATGCTGAACTTGGTGAGAGAATATAATAGTTACCAGAGGGAACGGGGAGGGAGGTGGGGGGGGGGGGAGGAGATGAGGGTGGTCTAGTAAAGGGTGCGAGGAATATGTGCATACATGGAACAGCAAAGTGTAAGCCCAATATTAAAATAAAAATTATAATTCAACCCTACTCAAAAGCTGCATTTGACATGAGAAGGTCTCACCTTGAACCCACATAAAGTTTTCCCTGAGACATAAGAAATTATATTTTGATTGCTGGGTATTTAGAGTGACATTATTGAGAAAGCTGGAAATCTGGCTTTTTAGAAAGCATGGTAACAACAAGGTTATTTTACTGTGGCAGGTATGAGATCTGAGTGGTGTTACTAGGGGAAAATTTTAAATTTACTTTGTTTATAACCATAAAGATTTTCAGAAAGAATACCATCAAAATTTCTCCATAACTTAATATTTAAGTAGCTTTTCTACCCTGGATGTGACAGATAAAAACTTTCAACTGTGTTCTCATCAGACTTTTGGAAGGTGATAAATCTATCACCTATGCTCTGTTTTTTTTTTTTTTTTTTTTGAGACTAGGTCTTGCTATTTTTGCCCGTGGAACCATAGGCTCTCATTGCCTGGGGTACCACAGACTCAAGCAATCCCCAGCCTCAGCTTCCCAGGTAGCTAGGATTACAGGCATGCGCCACCACCCCCAGCTATTTTTTTTTTTTTTTTTGGGAACTAGGTCTCACTACGGGCCCCAGGCAGGACTCGAACTGCGATCCCTAGCCCTGGCCACTTCATAGGCTGAAGCTTACAGGCACGAGCCACCATGCCCAGTCTTTACCTATGCTCTTAGTGGCTCCTCTTGACAAGGAGAAATAACTAGAATCAGAAGCAGCCCAGAACGAGGAACCTTCCCAGCCCCACCGAATGCCAGTTGTAGAGTCAGGATGACCTGCCCACAACCCACCTCTCTACTAGGGATCACCAGCTACTTGGTTTCTGCATAGCAACCAGCTTCTGCTTAACAGGGAACACAATCAAACCCACTCTCTCCTGACTTTTAGGGCTCAGCCTTTCGGGAGTTATCCCCTTGAGTCCACTGGTGTAAATGAACAAGCCTCTTCTCTCCATCCCTCTGAGTGCCTGGCTGTCTTCCTTGGATCAGTGCCGTAACACTCTGCTTGTTAGAAATCAGAGGGTGGAGGATGGAGACAGGGGTTGAGTCAAATAATGGAACAGTTCAATATAAACTGTATCCACTGTTTTTAGAAATCAAAGCCTGAACACAGTTTGAATATGTCTTTGCTATCAAAGGATGGTATCATCTGGAAACAAAATAAAAGCATTAGTTCTATCACTAAGGCAATCAGGTGAGTCCTGTGAAGTACGCATTTGCCTCCAGGAGCTACTCCAAATCAGCTAGGATGTCATTTGTGTTCAAAAGGTTCATGAAATAGGCAGAAGTTAGCAAATCCCAGCAAGAGCAAGGTGCCAGGAAGGAGGTCCCTGCAAGAGGGAGGCAGTGCCCATGAGGACGAGAGTCAGAACCTAGGCCAGAGTGGCAAGGCTCAAGCTTTGGCTGGGTAGTAACTACCTGGGGGTGTTTCAGACACCTGGCCTTCAGCATCCTTGTCTGAAAGATGGGGCCACTAGCAGCAGCTGGGTGTGGTGAGGACTAACAAGACCTGTTCGCAGGGAGTTCAGCACAGCACCATCAATGTGAGCAGCCCCTGGCTACCAGCAACAGAGCAGAGGGGCTGTTGGCCATGGCCCCAAGAAGACAGCCCCTCTCTGCCGCATAGACACTCAGAGAGTGAACAGGCTGACGAGAAGGGATAGAGAAGTCAAGTTCAGAAGGGTTTCATTATGGGGGAAAAATTCCTCAGGTTTAGTAGGAAGGAGTTTTTGTTTTCTTAAAAGGAAGAAAATCTTAAAATACCTCTTGAAATCTTCTAATAGTTAGTTGTTGTGTTTGGAGTTAAAAAGCCTAAGAATAAATCCAAACTCCTTGATGCAACATGGAAGTTACTTAAACTCCCCACTTTTTTTTTTTTTTTTTTTGAGACTAGGTCTCGCTTCTTTTGCCTATGGAACCACAGGCTCCAGTTGCCCAGGGTACCACAGACTCATGCAATTCCCAGTCTCAGTTTCCCAAATAGCTGGGATTACAGGAGCGCGTCACCATGCCCAGCTATTTTTTGGGACTAGATTTCACTGTGTTGCCCCGAGCAGAACTCGAACCACAATCCCTACCCCAGCTTCATAGGCTGAAGCTTACAGGCATGAGTCACCATGCCCAGCTAAACTCCCCACTTTGTTATAAAATGGGGATCAGTAATGGTATCTACAGCTCACTGAGCTTGTGAGGATGAGAGCAAAGATGAGCTGGCACACTGGAAGAGCTCAGAACAGTAGGGATCATTAATACCCACACCTCCTTTCTTCCCCACATACTTGGTCTCTGACCTCCACACCTCAGACCAGCATCAAATGAGCAGTTGAGCAGTTTCTTCTTGACAAGCATTGTGCTGGGAATAAGGTTCCACCTACTAAGTGCTTTCAGTCTTGGGGAGGACAAGCATACATTAAAGTGACAGACATCAACCAGGTATGGGTAAGGAAAGTACAAAGTAGCAAGTGGTCTTCCCATCTTAGGTTGGGGAGGGTGTAAAGGAAGGAAAATGTGCATCACTATATAATAAGGAGTCTGAGCAAGACTTGATAAAAGGAGAGGTGGTACAGACCAAGGGGAGGGAAGCCGCTGAGAATCCTACAAGATAATGTTGATCTGAATGGTGAATGCATGGCGCAGCCATTCTCTCACGTTCCCAGGTCAATAGGTTGGGCTAGCCATTGGTGAACTTCTTATCCTCCCCAATTCTAGCAATTTCATTTGAAAATGTTTCCCATCAATTGAGTTCCCCCTTGCTACCACAACTGACTGGAAAAAAACATTTTCAAGTAAAATGCTTTCTTCAGGTCCTCATTACTTATTAATATTCCCTTTTTTTTTTTCTTTCTTTCTTTCTTTTTTTTGAGACTAGGTCTCACTCTGTTGCCCGGGGTACCACAGACTCAAGTAGTTGCCCGGGGTACTGGGGACTGAAGCGATCTCCAGCCTCAGCCTCCCAGGTAGCTTGGATTACAGGCACCTACCATGGTGCCCGGTTGATTTTTCGAGACCAGGTCTCGCTATGTTGCCCAGGGTAGTCTTGAACACGTGCACTCAAGCGAATCTCAAAAACTCAAGCTGGGAGCCTTTTGCCTTCCAGCACTTGGACAACAGGCATGCACCATCATGCCCAGCTAAGATTCCTTCTAAAACTCCAAGCCAAGCAGCTCTCCTAAACTCATCTACTCTGATATACTGATCATGCAGTCTCCTTCTTAAAAATTACTTTCTCTCAAAAAAAAATCTTCCTCTCGACCAAATTCAGCTCAGTATACACAGCACTTCCAATTCCCTTCTATTGGCCTCAATCCATCCTTCTAGTTACAACAACTGTCCCAACACCTACCTCTACCACATTCTCTCCGTGACAGGCAAAGTGAACTCCTTTGAGGATGCCAAGTCCCTTCATGATTCTTATTATAAGAAGGAATCTTACAAGTAACGAGGACCTGAAAGAAAGCGTTTTATTTGAAAATGTTTTTTTCCAGTCAATTGAGGTAGCAAAGGGGAACCCAACTGATCAGAAACATTTTCAAGTGAAATTGGACATAGTCTGCATTGCCCAGAAAAGTCTTTTTTCCTTCATCTCTCTCACTCCTGCTCTATTTCCTACTTAAAACTCTTATACATCCTGCCAGGCACGGTGGCTCATACCTGAAAGCTTCAGCCTATCCCTATGAAGTGGCTGGGGCTAGGGATCACGGTTTGAGTCCCACTTGGGACAACTGGCGAGACCTAGTCCCAAAAAACAGCTGGGCATGGTGGTGCATGCCTGTAATCCCAGCTACATGGGAAGCTGAGGCTGGGGATGGCTTGAGTCTGTGGTACCCTGGGCAACGGGAGCCTGCAGTTCCACGGCCAAAACTAGCAAGACCTAGTCTCAGAAACAAAAACAAAACAAAACAAAACAAAACAAAAAAACCCTCTTACACATCCTTCAAAACCCACTCCTTTAGAACTTTTCCTGTATGTAGCAATGGCTGTCCCCTCCTCTGCACTTAGGTATGAAACATGAGTTCATGTCAGCATTTTCGTGCTGTACAGTGAATACACATTGAGATGACTATCTTCCTTTCTACGGTAAGCTCCTGGAGGGAAGTGACTATTTTATTCATTATATGGCAGGTTTACTGATATAAAGTCCACACTATTAAACTACAATTCCATGCTGTTTCGCATAGTCACAGAATTGTGCTTCCATCACCACAACAAGGTGCAGAACTTTATCACCCCAGAAAGCAAGCTGTCCTCATGCGCAGTCATTCTCCAGTGTCTCCCCCAGGCCCTTGGCAACCACTAATCTACTTTCTGTTTTTTGGACTTGCCCATCCGGAACATTTAATATAAATAGAATCATACAATATGTGGTTTCTTGCGACTGGCTTCCTTCCCTGAGTACATCTTCAAGGTTCATCTAAGTTGTAGCATGGATCAGGACTTCATTCCTTTTAATGGCCAAGTCATAATCCAGTGTATAGATTATGATGTGTTGCTATCTCTTCGTCAGTCAATGAACATTTGGGCTGTTTCCAAATTTTAGCTATTATGAATAATGCTGTTATGAACACTCATGCACAAGTTTTTGTGTGCACGTATGCCTTCAATTCTCATGGATATATTCTAAGACATGGAGCTGCTGAGTATAGCTCATATGCTTTATATATATATATATGTATATATATGTATGTATATATATATATGTATATTTAACCTTTTGAGGACCTGCCAGACTGTTTTGCAAAGCAGTTGTACATTTTACATTCTCACCAGCAGTCTATGGGGGTTCCAATTTCTCCACGTCCTTGCCAACATTTGCTATTGCCTATTTTTTGTAACAGCCACCCCAGTAGGTGTGAAGTGGTATCTCGTTATAGGTTTGATTTGCATTTCCCTTTCATTTTTATGTTCCCAGATTTTCCAGTTCCTTTTTCAAAATTTTGCCTATAAGAGCAGTTAGTGAATATCTGATTCACCGTTCATTCATTCATTCACTCATTAAGTATTTACTGAACATCAACTATATGTCAGTTGCTTTTCTTAAGGCAACTTGAACTCAACAGTCCACAGAACAAAAAGAAATGTATGATGAATGAATAGGCAAATTCTGGTAACACTGAAGGCAGATCCTCAGTATGGAGGTAGCCCTGCTCCTGGATTTCTGGCAAGTTATTGGTGCCTGTAATTTTGCCATCATCTCCTTATGTAGTCATCATGCTGTTCTGGACATGACTTATAAAGACCCAACATCAATCCAAGAGGATAGATTGCTAATCCAGAACTAGGTATATGCTCAGATTTAAGAGTGTGACAAGAGCTAATGTTACCAGTCAACCTCTTGCATTCATAATGGAGAAACATCTATAATAGCCTGGCATGTGTTGCCTCCTCTAGGTTTAGCCCACACTGCTTCTTGAGTGATTAGTCGTCTTCTATGGGCATCCATTCAACAGATGCACTTTCATTTACTATTACATGACAGATACAGTTCCACCTGTTGAGGTTAGGGCAGTCAGCAAATAGCAAATTAGCAAATACAAAATATCTAATCCCACAGAGCTTACATTCTAGGTGTTCAGCCCATGTGCTGCAGGCTGAGATGGCTCTGCCTTTCGCTTCACTGGGCACACAACCCAAGCTCAACTGATCAGGTAGCAAACCCCACAGCTATGCTGACTGCTTCAAGGAAGTGTACATCATCCCCAGAGTCAATCCTGAGACATTTGCTGGAAAGATCAGAAGTGCTCTCTTTTTTAATTCTTCTTGAAGAAGATAAAAGCTTGGGGATTCAAATCTGCATACCTTTATTTCCCATTCCTTCCCCAGTTATCTCCCTAACTGACCACCTCTTTCTTTCTCTCTGTAAAGTCCTATCTTAGCTAAGCTAGTTAAGGTGGTGTTTGAACCATGGTTACTCAGCCATGCTGGCTCTCCCATGGAAAAGCAGGTCATATGCCATAATTAACCTTCTCTTGCCTTTTTTCTATTCAAAAGCAAAAGCTAGAGTTTCAAGGTGTCACCATGGAGAGAAAACCTATAAAAGTAGGAACCTAACCAAGGAGTCTTCATTAACACGCCGAATATTTTTTATAAGCCCAAAGGAAATAGGTAAGCCAGGGTATTTTAATTTCCTGTCTAACAAAGTGTTCTTAAACCCAGTCACCAAGACCCAGTGCTGAGACAGTACCCCACAGTCCAGACCAAGGCTTCAGGCTGCAGCTAAACCTGCCACCCTGTCTCTGCTCCGAGTCCTGGAACTTTCCACCAAAGAGAAAGTTTTGTCTCTTCATCAACCTGCCATCCACCTCTGCTCCCACCACATACCAAAAGTGTGAAACTGCAAACCGACAAGGGCTCAGGGAAGTCCAGTATCTGCCCCACTCTCCAAGGACATTTCGTGGGTTCTTCCCTTTGAGTTTTCTGCAATGCAACTTTACACCCACGGAGGGGTTAACCACAAAACTTCTACTCTGAGGAATGTGCCTTTTGAACTCGAGCTCAAATCAGTAAGGAAATGAAATAACTTCGGGTTTTGCTTTTCATTTCAAAAGCTGGTTTCCTGAAGTTACTGATGAAAGTCCAGTCTCAATGTGACCAAAACGATAAGGACTCCTCCAATGCACAAAAGAGGTAAAAGTTATTAGGAGGCAGCTGGGTCACCGGTGTCAGAGAGATCACAGACTGGGGAAGCTTCTGAAAGCGGGGAGAGGAACGTCACACAGTGAGTCACAGCAAGTTCCCTGGGCGCTAAGTAAGGGGGAGACTTCAAGAGCTGGTCTTACCCCTGAGGGCTGCCTTGCCCCATTCAACTCGACTGCCTGAGGGCTCAGTCTGTGGAAGAGACCTGGCTGAGCTGGCAGTCAAGAGAGCTCTGCCAAGTGCTCAGTTACTAGGAGTGAAATGCTGGTTACCAGGAGGAAAGAGAGCAGGGTGGGAGCAGTAGTTAGAGGCGATCAATCTGAGAGAGCTGTAGCACCAGGTCTTGGCGGTGGGAAGCAGGGCATATACACCTGTACTCCTGAAATGACATCATTTTGTAAATGAATGATGAGTCAAGCAAATCTGGTTAACAAAGAGGAAGTCATCCTGGCTTCTTCATTGGGTTTGAACCTCCTGCTTTTGAAGAAGGATCCACGATGCCATCTTGGCTTTTTCATCTGGCTTGAAGGTAGGACACGGCTGCCATTTTGTGTATGCACATGACTGAAAGAGTCACGTGCAGTTTTTGGACTAGAGACTGAACTGGCTGGCGAGATAACCAAGGGGGTTCCACATACCCTCACTGACTTTTGTTTGTCTTTTTAATGGGTAACTCTATTTTTGCCTCCTCTTAAAAAAAAAAAAAAAAAGTAAGTCAGATTCAAGAGTGAAAAGGATGAATTATTAAACTCACAATGGCTAAAGTAAGCAGAGGGTTTCATAGCAGACGGTATTAGGGATAAAGAGAGAGGTTCAGGGAAGGCTTTGTATACATTTAAAAAGGAAAATGACCCAGCTGAGCAGGGTCTTGTAGGGTAGCTAGGAGTCCACCATGGGCTAGGACAGGGAATACACCTCAGGTGGGAACTCCTGCCATCCCAACCTCACTCCTGGAGGATGTGACAACTGGAGGGTTATTTAGGAAATAAGAATCAGAATTTATGTCCTCAAATAAAAAGACTGCTAAGGTAGTCACTTGGGTATAGTAAATGCTTACCCCAAGGACAATTTCTTTGCCCAGTTTTTTTGGGATGTTTTCTTTATTTAGAAGAGCCTCAGTGCTTTCTAAAGATGAATGTGTTTTAAAGATAGATATAGAGGATTTTATGGCAAAGGCAGATAAATATGGCCAGTGAACCAGCTTAGGAATGCTAGTTTGGATGGAAAAAAAAGGAAAGTAATGAAACAATGACAGATTTTCTTGAAAGACAGTATGCTGAGTCTCAAGTCCATTTCAAAAGGGAAAAAAAGAAATCTTAAACTATGTCAGAATCCGTGAAATAGGGGCAGTTACTTGACTATGTCACAAGTTAAGCCCTTCTATGGAGGAACTTATGAGTTGACTCTTGAAGGCTCAATAGGAATTTTCCAAGGAGAATAATGGTCTAAATTCTGATGTTGGCTTTCACAAAAGGCTTACTGTAGCTCCAACTCCATAGTTGGAAGATAGAATTGAAGTCAATTCATACCTCAATTACTGGTTCAGATACTCCCTCACTCTGTTATTTCAATTTTCAAGTAAAAAAAATGACTGAAATGCGATACTTCATCAAAAGAATTTTGCTTTCCTAAATGTTATCGTATTATATACTGTACCAATGCATGAGAATAGTTGTTGTTACTAAAAAATGATGGTGGGCAATGTTTTCACTATCTCTTATATAATTACCAGGGGTAAAGCAATTTGAGGATCAACAGAATGAATTCATTAGCATAACAAAATATAGTGCCAGTAAGAAATATCTAAAATTCAGTTTACCTTCATTTAGAGGAGAACACAATATATTTTATGAATTTTCCAACTTCATTCTCTCGGTATTTGCACATTGAGTCTGTTTTATAAAGTAAATGAAGACTTTCAAAGCTTAAAAAAAAAGTCCTAAAAGAACTATTCTTCACCTTTAAAATGTATTTGTTAAAAGGATAAAGGTATTTGTTCTGATTTTCTAAACTTAAAATATATACCTATTCAAATAAGTATTTACAAAGAAAAATCTACTTCTTGCCCCAAATTATCACAGTGTGATTCAACAGCCTTGGAAAATTACTTTGAAGTTTCCAGTTTTCCTGTGTGAACTTAAGTCTGTCATTTGAGAGGGGGGATGGAGGGTGCTGTTTTTAATATAAAGACTCTTTTCTGATGCTCATGTACCTCTGCTGAGCTTATTGTTTATTTTAATAAGTTTAATTTCTGTTCTCTATTGAAACGGAACATGCAGTGTTATACAAAGGAGAAAAGAGCTTGAACAATCTTCATAAATTCAATTTTAGAATTTAAGGAGATTAATATCTCTTCGTCTGGGATTGAAATTTATTTATTTAAAAACTCAGAACACGCTGAATGGTGTATGGCCTAATAAGTACGGAAAAGACACAGATCTATCTGTCATGGCAGTCCTATACTACATTTAATTTGTAAAATCACAGCAATTGCTTTTTCCTTATTATATTTCTATGAGGCTGAGAATTAAATCCCTAACCACGTTGTGGGTAGATGAACATCCATCACAACACAAAGAAAGGGCCACACAATAAAATGTAGATGGCTTTTTTAATGCCTGAAATTAATCAGTGCTAGATTCAAGCAGAATATAGAATTGGGGGAGACCCATTCTAGGGTGTTAGCAATGAGGGCAGGGGTAAGATCCTGCTTACAGAGACAGCACCAACACCTCCTTTATTCATATTTATAGTTGACCGGTTTATCAGGCTAGTGTTAGATGGCAACTTATCGATATTGTTTTAATCTTCCTGTTATACTCTCCCAAAGTATATTTACATTCTGCTATTAGCAGACTCACGCAATGAATTCTTCTATCTCATTTTCATGATTCACTTTTCTATTAGTGAAGAACAGTGAAAACTAAAACCATGTTATTCTAGCGATTCATAACTTTTACAACAAACAATGATCTATCACACACATCTGTTAAGTTCTTAATATTCAACTGCTTCTCTGCATTGAAAGACAGAAAAGTGTATCTGACCTGGAAGTACTTCTGACATGGATCACTGGACGTCAGCAATGGTGCAGGAAATGGGTTATCATTTGAAATCTGAAAAGAGGGATCATTTAAGAAATTAAAACCCCCAAATAACAAAGCATACATGGAAAAAAAAAACATTGCATTGAAATTCCTTCCAAAATCTGTTTAAAATATTAAATTTTAGCAAAAAATATCCAAATATTTGTCTATCATTGGTTATACTGAAGCATGATTACCAGGTAAAAGCATGACAACCTGAAGTGTGCTGAAGCCCAGTAACCTAAGAAATAAACAAGGGGTCTAGATAAACAACTGCCTAGGAAAACAATCCATGGCTTACTGACTCAGTTTACCGCCATGCAGCCCAGTTTCTCCTTCAATCTTCCTCATTTTGTCTTTGACCTCTCAGGCCTTGTACTACAACCCATGGCAGTCCACCCAGAAAACCAAGGCATATAAAGGGTGTATAAACCTTTAACTCCCTGTTAGGGACACTCAGCTTTTGGATATGAGTATCTGTTGAGTTGAGTCAGTACCAGGACTAATAATCATGCTTCTTGCCAGCCCTGCTGTCCTTGTTTCCTTAGTGCCATTTTCATTTCCACATATTTTGGGGTGAGGGGCTTTCAGGTTTTGTTTTTTTCCCCAAGATCATTTAAAAAAATAAATCAACAAAATCTCCACATTATTCTGCATGCTAACAGGATCCTGCAATATCATTTTTTGAGCAAAAAAAAATTTTTTTTTACATAATACAAACATAAGAAAGTTTTCCATCCAAATTCAAGGTATTTATCAGTAGCTTCATCTTACAGGCTACTAGGCAGTATCATCAGTGCCACAGCTGAGCTCCTTAGTAAAGAAAGTTTGAGAAAACACTAAAAAATGTCACCAAAAGATAGTGATGCATTAAAATTATAAAGCGATCATCTATTGGCCTGGAAATCATCACCAGTGGGGATCTGATGCTCCCCATGACAATTTTCTTCTAAATCCAGGATAATTACAAACACATGGCAACATCACAGAAGAAAAGTCAGACATTGATTATTATAAATTTTATTTGTTTTTCTCCAACCTGTTCTCCAATATGTTCCAATTCCTTCTGGCAGAAAACATGTATTTCCTATATGATACCAATTACATCATTAATGATGATTAGAATGAGATGGAGAGACTTTGACTCTGAGGATATACTGGCACAGGTAAAACACAATCTAATTGCAAACACTGACACCGTGGCAGATCAGATCAAAGAAAGAGAACACCACGGCAGTCCAAAGTACAATATTCATCAATAAAGCTGTGAAAATACTGGTCCAGAAACAAAGGGCTCGTCCTATGAATACTGTGTCGTGCAAATGCATTTCGCATTGAGTCTGTGTACGTCCACATGTCTACTGCTGATTTTAGCAGATGCCAAACCAAGTATTAGTACATAAGGACAGGGAAGTTTTTCAGGAGATTTGAGGATTTCCTGGAGATCATTGCAGCACAGAATCCCTGAGCCAATACGGAGAAAGGGAGAAAAGACATTTATTCCTCTTACTGTTGATCTATTTTTTCCAACTCCAGTTATGAAGATGACATGGAAATAAAGAAAAATAGAGTCCCTGCTACCATACAAAATGCAGAAAAAATTTGCCTTTGAAAATTCTGCACTGGAATCAAACCTGTTGTGCACAGGTGAACACTACATGCACACAGCAGGTAAGTCGAGTAAAATTTTAAAAGCATAAATACATACACGGGCATACACATATACACCCACACGTGCATTTTAACTAGAAGTTTCTTAAACTAATAATGAACTAGATAAACTATCAGCTACCTTGGCAAGGAAAAATGACTAGAATCAGAAGCAGCCCTACACAAGGAATTTTCCAGCCCCACTGTCCAGCCTTGCCTAATGCCAGGTGTAGAGTCAGGATCACCTGTCAGGGATCACCAGCTACTTGGTTTCTCTGTAGCAACCAGCTTCTGCTTATAGGGAACACTATCAAACACACTCTCCCCTGACTTTTGGGGCTCAGCCTTCTGGGAGCTCTCCCACAGAACCCACCAATGTCAACAAATAAAGCCTCTTTTCTCCACCCTTTCAAGTGCCTGGTCGTCTTCCTGGGATCAGTGCCACATAACCAACTTAGATACAAAACATAGAAAACTGAAAACAGACCTTGTTTTTAAGAAGTTGCTGTCAGGACTCTCACCTAGAATGATAATATATTTATTCAAATGTGGATACTGCATGATTCCACTTTCATAATGTACAAAACCAGAAAAAACTTATCTCTATCAGGACAGTGGATTACCCAGGGGGCAGAGGTGGGGGGAAAAGCCAGCAGGTAGCCCTGGGATGCTGTGACTGATAAAGTGTTATTTCTTGACCTGAATGTGAAAATTCATCAAGCTGAACCCTTATTTGCACATTTCTAGATATTTATTATAGTTCCACAAAATAGTGAAAGAAAGTCAAATGCAAAGCTGGGCACGGTGCTGTGTGCCTGTAAGCTTCAGCCTATGAAGCCTGGCTGGGACTGGGGATTGCAGTTTGAGACCCACCCGGGGCAACATAGCGACACCTAGTCCCACAAAAAAAGCTGGGTGTGGTGGCGTGCACCTGTAATCCCAGCTACCTGGGAAGCTGAAGCTGGGGATTGCTGGAGTCTGTGGTATCCCAGGCAACGTAAGCCTGTGGATCCCTGGGCAAAATAGCGAGACATAGTCTTTAAAAAAAAAAAAAAAAAAAAAAAAATTGCTGGAGTTTTCTAAAATATGATTAAAATTGCAAGACTTTATATTTGCAAAAACTAAATTCTAATCTACCCTTTCCAAACTAGTAACCTTTAATGGGCATTCCTTCCAACTTTATGATTCAGATAATGACCTGACAACCTGGTCTACTGGCCCCACAATACACTTTTAATTATATTTTCCCATATTGTGGGTAAGGCTCATTACTCTGGTATAATTAAAAGGGTGGGTTTATTTTAAAATATCTTGAAACGGCAAACAATGTATCCTCTATGCACATGTGCTTTTTTTGCTATACACTTTTCTCAGCTCCTTCAAAGTATTCTGTCATTCAGTTTTTCCTTTTTTGTCCCTAGCGAATCTATAAGCAGAGACAGAGGCATTTATTTTCTTGAAAGTAGAAGACAGTAGAAAGTTAAGAAAGGTGTCTTCAGAGGGGTCTTTTGAAAAGGCTTGAACAAAAACTAGAACCTGCTAACTTTTAAGATTGTAGAGTACTTAAAATATAATCTTCCTTTTTCCCCAACACAAAACAAACTGTCAATGTCCATAAAGTCAACAAATAACATCTTAATAATTGATATTTTAAATGACCCTGTGCTATTATTATCTATGCAATATTTATTTATTCCATTCTTGTAAATGCCTGCCCTAAACCTAGGATCAAGGAATGCTTCAGTGAACAAATATATAATTCTTCCCACCAATGGAAATTATAAGCTAGTCAGGGGAAAGATTATGTTACAAAATTACTCAAAATAGTTTAGAAGTATATATGTTCTAGAGAAAAATAACTTTTTTAATTGACTATATTTGTATATGTTTACAAGTTGTATCCCCAAGATCCTCCCACCACGCCACCAGTGAACCAGCATCTTAATATCTTGTACTTATCCCTTCCCTGATTTCACCCAACCTAAAAGAATATTTTTCTATGAGAAAATGCAAGGAAGAAACATGTATCAGACTAGAAAGGTAGGAGACACTTTTCTGAGAAAGTAAACTTTAAATTGCAATTTGATAGACAGGTTTTAACTGGGTACACTTTTATAGTCTGTGCAAGGCATGCCCTCGCCCTGGGGATAAAGCACAAACATGCAAAGCTTTCCCTTAGGCACTTACAGATCTAATGAATAAATCTAATTAGTAAAAAGTTTCCCAGAACATTGTGATATAGAGTAGAACTCTGTGGAATTAATCCATGCCACATGGAGTAACTTGGGAAAGTATAAAAGCACTAACACACACATAGCTTTAAGAATAATCTACTGCTATGCTATCTACTATGGTAGCTGCTGGGAGCAACTGAAGTGACCTACACTTAAAAAGTAACCAGTCCAAAGGAAGGATTACAACTTTAATTTCAATTCATTTAAATGTAAATATATAAATTGATAATTTGACTGTTCAGGAGGGTCTTATTCAGGTAAGCTTGGGACTTCCTGGCTAAGTGCATGTACTTTTCCCACTATAAATATTATGAAATCTTAAATACAGAGCATGTAACTCCAAAGAAATTTCTGCATTTGAACCAAGCACCATAAAAATAAGAAAATAAAAAAACACAGTAACTTTAGAAATTTAGCAAAAATAGTTACTTAGAATATTTCATCAATAGTTTAAAAATATTGATTACAGATCAAAATATTTGGGGCAGACTAAGTGAAATAAAATATACCCTTTTTCTTTAAAAATGAATACTAAAAAATCTAGACTATATTGTTAGATTTGGTTATGTCAGACCTGGTGATCTGGGTTAATCAGTCATGACAAAGATGACTAACCAACACAGTGTGATGTATAGACACGGTGGTTGTGTTAGTGTGACTGTACGGATGTCAGAATGGACTGCAGAAAATATTTTATTGTGAGCTTCTGTATTGATATAGACATTAGGCATCACAATAAAATTAATTCCATCAAAAAATAAAATAAATTGGGAACTAGAAATGTTTTAATGTATGCATGTGACTTGCATTGTATTTCTACTGGACTGTGAGTGGGTCCGCTGAATGTGGGTGGGAAGGTGAATCAATTCTGAATCCTGTTCCCATCAAAATACAATCTACCTTTCCCACAAAAGCAAAGAAATGTTAGCTGAGGCAGGAAATAGGAGACATGCCAACATTTGGAGCAAGCACCTCTGTCTATAAAAATCAAAAGCTGCTAGAGACTTACTGTAAGCCATAAATACTCCATAGTAAGAATAAGTTATGACTATAAAACATAGCATAAAACTACCCGTGGAGAAGAATCCAGCACAATCATCTCCTCCTAGAAGCATTTTCATGAACCCATTTATGAAATTGCATAATGCTGGTAAGTTCTGTGACACTGCTAGTAGGATTCAGTAAAAAAATCCAACAGCAACTCAGAGGTGTGCACCCACAGAGAAATTCCAAAGCGCTATTAAATAAGCAAATAGTAACACAACTATACCCTCACTTTTTGTTTCAGTATAATGTGCTACATTCTTGTCTGCCAAAGAGGATGAACGACATTAAAAAAAAAAATCAGACAAATATCTTCATTTTGGTCAGGTATGGTGGCGCAGCCTAGGAAGGCGGCAGCCTAGGAAGCTGCAGCCAGGGATCGCGGTTTGAGTTGCACCGGGGGCACGTAGAGGGACCTAGTCCCCAAAAAATAGCTGGGCATGGCATGGTGGCACGTGCCTGTAATTCCAGCTGCCTGGGAAGCTGAGGCTGGGGACTGCTTGAGTCTGTGGTACGCCAGGCAACATGAGCCTGCGGTTCCATGGGCAAAAATAGCGAGACCTAGTCTAAAAAAAAGAATTTCATTTTACCAGGTTTCCCCAAATACAGTCCAAACAAACTATTCTTCTTTTCAATGTACCAAGTTTTGTGTTTTGTCCACTCCTTCCTCCTACCTTCAGTGCTGCTAGCAGTCCCATGATTCCCCTTCTGGCCCCCCACTAATCCCTCCAGAAACCCCCACCAGACCTAACCCAGACCTCCTCTATCAGATAGCACTACTCCATTTACAATCATTCCCTTATCCCAAACTATCCAGAATCAAGTTCTTTCCACCCCGGATCTTGTAATACCTAGTTAATTTCGGAAGCTCTCACTTTTTTCATTAACTTTCAAGCAGTCACTTTCCTGAAAATTCTAACCCAGTGCAATCAGTCTCATTAGACATAACACTAACTTGTTATGCCAAATGTTTTATAATAAGTGCAACTCATGGATAGCAGAACTATCTATACAAAAATTCCAGAAAAACAGAAATAACAGGAGGGATATATTTCACTAAGCAAATCTGCCTGAACAGCTGCTTGAATCTAGAGGCTGGATGACTGCGTCAGCTACAGCTACACATGCAGACTGAGAGAAATGTGTGCTGAGTTTTCAATCTACGTATCATTATTGTACTGCTGTCAATAATATCAACTCTAAATGGCTGAATACTGCTAAGACAATTCCAAAACATTTCAAATACCATTAACTTTCAAATTAAGAAGAAATATCTATTTCTGAAATACATCATGTGTATTAAAACCATAAAAATTACTTTATGTTTAAAATGTCTAGACTCAGATCATTATAAACGCACTGCTCATCTACATAAATATTTTCTAAGGTATTTCAAAGTTTTGCAGAGTAAGACATCTTTTACTATATGGTACTGATTACTTACGCCAAGTCATTCATCATTCCTGGTTTCCAAGTCCAAAATGCAAGTAACGGACACCCTCCCCTTCCACATTCCGAAGGGGTGTTCTAACCATGCCCAAGCCCCCAATTTTGAGAATTTTGGCCTCAATGCCATTATTTCTTCCTCTTAACTTATTTAACACCTAAGTCCTAAATGATCCTAACACAGTATTAACGTTTGTAAACTTATTTGACTCAACATAAATCGTGGTCTCCAGGATGTCAGTTATGATCAGGACCAAACTGGACAAGATAGGTTGCTTGTTTTCTTTCCTTAATACCTGGCAGATATAAAACACTCAATAAATCCCAACCGTTATTACCATTATTATTTTTTTTCCCTTACACGCATGATCTGTCTTCCCAGATAGATTACAAGCTATAAGAAAAGTAAAAGTGCCTGTTGGATCTTTGTATGTCTACCTCATGTGCTTAACACTTTGGTGTTCCATGTCTTGGGGAGGAGGGGGACTACAAAATGTATTGCAAGACAGTAAGAAAACTTATATGAACAGCTAAGTTATTTTTGTGAATGAAAAGACTCAATATTTCAAAATCTTAGAAACTTTTGTTAGAAAATTTCAAAATCTATGCAGAATTTTAGCCTGGTCATGCCATCATCTCAATTCCTGGCTTGTCTTGTTTCATTCTAGCTATTCCTCCTTTGCATAATATTACACTATTTATAAATATTTCAGCTCACGGTCAGATGTTTTCCTTTATTAGCCTATGACCAGCACAGGTATTCTGCTGTGGTATTGTGTGGTCCAGTGGGTATGCACATGTGTAAGTGTACACACCTGGGTCTCAGAGAGAGGGGATAAAGGGGAATAGAGAGGATGAGCGAGCACACGTGAGCACAAGAACACAAAAGAAAAAAATTACTGAGAGAGGGCGACAAAGAAAAAGAGAGATTCCTGGGGGGGCTGGGCCGCTCCTGGTCCTCTCTTTCCTGCCCAATGTGCCTGCATAACTGCTAACACCAATAAAGAACCTATGCAGATTGGTGAGCCTGATGTTTACAATGGGCAACCAGAATTGGTTACATTAGATGCCTCCAAAAGATAAGAACTGTTCAAAAATACGTAATTACATCCCATCACACCTGAAAACAGAACAGTGATTTCTTGATGCTATTCTATACCAGTCAGTGTTTCCATGTCCACTGGGCTCATTTTATTTAGTTGGAATTCATACAACATCCACTTGTGCCAGGCATGGTGGTGCATGCCTGTAGGTGGCAGCCTAGGAAGCCACAGCCAGGGCCAGGGATCGTGGTTCAAGTCCCGCTCGGGGCAATGTAGTGAGACCTAGTTCCAAACAAAATAGCTGGGCGTGGTGGCGCACACCTGTTATCCCAGTTATCTGGGAAGCTGAGGCTGGGGATTGCTTGAGTCCATGGTACCCCGGGCAACGTGAGCCTGTGGTTCCACGGGCAAAAACAGCGAGATCTAGTCTCAAAACAAACAAAAAACAAAAACAGAAAACATGCACTTGCACTGAGCTGTTAGGTTACTCAAGTCTCTTCATCTGCGTGTTCTCCCTTCATCCGCTTTATGGCGCACAACTTTTGTCATCCCCCTGCCCTGTCCTGCACGCTTGTGAAAATGCTCACAAATAGCCTAGGATCTAAGAGTGGAGCTCAGTACTACAATCATAATAGAAATGTTCTTTCTGTCATTACTGAAACTATATGATAACCTGCCAAGCACAGGAAGGGCTGTCAAAACTGTCAGCTGCCTCTTGCTCTTTAGTTGATACTTTTACAGCGGGAACTGGATTTCAGAATAAGCTCTATCTCCAAATACAGATGAGCCAAACTTAATGTGTTAAACATTTTTTCCTGCAGAACTTACTCTCTATAAAATGAAGCAGTTGCCTCGGATGGTGTAGGTAAATGAGTTAATCAGGTATTTTTTACACCACTAGCCTGTGGCTATCATCTGCAGCCTTGATTGTGTTAATGCAGAAGGTGCTCGGGAGTGTGGCCATCTGTGATTGTGGGCACCTGGGCCCAAAGAACATGGGCGTGTGCATGTGTAAGTGTGCACACCTGTGCCTCAAAGCAGGGATAAAAGCAGCAGCAGGAGGACAACAGTGAGTGGTGCCACAAGAGAAAAGGCGAGAGAGAACGCCAGAGAGAAGGTAAAGATTTGTGGGGGCATGGAGGGCTCAGCTGTCTGCTTGCCCACTGCCTCCCAGCTCCCCTGCCTGGCCAGTGGCTCACACCTTGTATGCCAGCCTCCTTGCATATCAGCCTTCTTGGTTGGCATGCCTCTGTACCTAGTTCCCTGAGAGAGCATTAAAGACTGTAACATCCACTGGAGGCTCCAGGACTCTAATTATCCCCCTGCTTGAATTACAGTGAACCTGCCCAGAGTTTTCTTGCCATACAGAGGGGCAGGGTTCCTTCCAGGTAACACTACAGAACATTTGCTAAGCATTTACCATATGCCAGACATTGTGCTAATTCTTTATGAGAATCATCTACCTTCTTGCTTCCATCCTACAAAAGAGGCTCTAATATTGTATCAATTCTAGTGACAGGCACAGAGAGTTAGGTGACACAGGAGGCAAGTGACAGATGGCACCTGGTTCATCACTACCCAGCCACTGTTTCTCAGGACTCCTTAGTTGATTCAAATCACTTGAATTAATTCTGCAGGGCTTTTTTGTTGTTGTCTTTTTTTTTTTTTTTTGGAGACTAGGTCTCGCTATTTTTGCCTGTGGAACCGCAGGCTCTCGTTGCCCAGGATAGCACGGACTCAAGCAATCCCCAGCCTCAGCCTCCCAGGTAGCTGGGATTACAGGCGTGCGCCACCACGCCCAGTTATTTTTTTGGAACTAGGTCTCGCTACGGGCCACAGGCGGGACTCAAACCGTGATCTCTAGCCCCAGCCACTTCACAGGCTGAAGTTTACAGGAACGAGCCACCGTGCCCGGCCTTGCACAATAATTCTTGCCACATTAGCAATCAGCATTCTTAACTGTGTGTCTACCACCCCAACGGACAGGTAAGCTAAAAAATACTGGGGACTCTCAACTGCAGCCAGCAAAACCAAGTCCTCCCTCATAGCTCATGAGAGCAAAACAGCACAACTGAGAACAAATGTGTGCAATTTTAACTCACTCTGGGGGTGGATTCTAACATAAGAAAACAAAACTTGATACAGTCAAACTTAGAAAAATCCTTTAAATTGCTGATGTAATATAATACACCGTTTCCATTAAATGATTAAAGTGTGCATTATTTTATAATGGGCACACACTAAAGAATACTTACTAATATATGTATATGAAATGTTTTACGTTAGTATCTCTTATTTTCAAGAAGAGAATAGAGGTGTGCCATATAATATTGCATAAACTTGATTTAAAATCTATTTTTTGAGATACTAACCATTACAATAACAATTTCTTGTCAACTGCATAACAGGGTACTGGATATCTGCTATTGAGAAGCACCATTCAGGAAGGCCTACATTTACCACTGACAATTTAAAATAGAGAGAAAAAAGTTGCAGTTATAAAGCTACAGGGACTGATCCTATCTCTAATGTCTAGCTCTCATGCAAAAACACTTGAGGTTAATTTATGATTCCAGCTCTTTATCTGACTGTATTCATGTTCTCAAAGTCATATTTCAAAATTGATTCCAAGAACATTATCAAACAAAGGAAAAATATGCATACAGGGAAAACCCTGTTTCCTGAAAGGTACCCCAGGGGAAAACACCAACAACTGGAAAAGAAATACTTTCAATACAGAACAATAAATGTAGATTTTTCCATTTAAGACTTATCTTTATAATTCTTAAGAAGAAATTTTTAATGCAGCAAAAGCTGTATGCTTCCCCACAAATACGTCTGATCCCTATTTTTTCATATTTGCAAGCAGTTTGGAAATAACATTTAATGCTTCTCGGAGGTGCCAATTTAAAACATACCACAGGGTTGCTGTGGAGAACAGCTTGCATTAATGGCCTCAGTGAACAAACAACCTCTTGATATCTTCACCTGGATTAGCTTGGTGACTTCCTTTCGTCAAGAGGTTAGAAAACAGGATTATAAAGAATATAATCTTTGCTAGCCCCACAAGATATGCTCAATGTCAAGACTAGCCTATTAGAAGAATGCTAGCAACACAGGTAGGACATCTGAGTTCCCTTGGCTAGGGTCATCTTAGACAAGCCTAAGTCAACTGACCATTAAACATATGGGAGAGCTCTGCAGAGATCGGCAGATTTGTATACTATACCTGCAGCTGACAACCGGTGCCTGGGTGAGCCTCACAGAGTTTTGGGTGGTTCATTACGCAGCATTATGGTGGCTAAATATACTAATTATACCCACAACAATCAAACTTAGATTGTAGAAAAGATAAAGTGGAATTCAGCTGATAAACCTGAATTGATTTAGGGCAGGTATGATGCGAGGTGTGGATCCTACCTTAGGAGGTCAAGTTCTCACTTTAACATTTGTAATTTTATAGCATAGAACTGTCTTGATCAATACAGGCTACATCTTTGACTTCCACTATCGTTCACTCACAATGCTCAATTATTTTGGTTTTACACATTAGAATATACTTTGACAGAGAAAATTTTCAGGACATAAAACATTATTTTTATCAGGGACAAAATAAGAGCTGCATTAAAATGCCCATTAATAGAAAAATGATTAAATGAAGTACATCTATAAAATAGAATACTCCGCATTACTTAAAAGTGAGGATGTTAACAGAAAGATCTTTACTCATATAATTAAATGAGAACACTAGCTAAAGAATAATATAATATACTGAGTGTATTGGCATTCCATATACAGTGCTTTCAATTTTTCTGTATGTTTTCAAATGATCATAACAAGCTGGAATAAAGATAGTATATAACACCAATCTATCATAACTTTTTAATGGTAAAGTAAAACACAGATATAGAAAAATCACATAAAACAAAGAGCTTTGGATTTTCTTTTCTTTATTTTAAAGAGGTTATTCCACTTTCTTTTGGCATAAAGAGTTTGTGCACAAAAACCTAAGAACAATCAAATTCTCTGTGCACAAAAGCCTAAGAACAATCAAATTCTCTTGTTACTATTTGTTTCTTGTCTAGAAGCTCTGAGGACTTTCTTTACTTTTTATATTCAGTATTTTTACTAGACTATACTGGCATTGGTTTTTATAGACTGATAATGTAAAATCCTCAATTTGCTCTTTAAGAATAAATTTTAAGTCTTTTTATCAGGAAAATTTTCTTGA
Organism: Uropsilus gracilis; assembly: GCA_004024945.1. Lineage (NCBI taxonomy): Eukaryota > Metazoa > Chordata > Mammalia > Eulipotyphla > Talpidae > Uropsilus > Uropsilus gracilis. The sequence continues at coordinate 64,856 of PVHY01001721.1, forward strand.
AACACAGCATTTTGTAATTTCCTTGTTTTGATTTTCTTCTAAAATGCATGTTGGATCTTCTTTGCCCATCTTCAACATGCCAATTTTTCCCAAATTTTCTTTCTTTTTTCTTTTTCTTTGGTTCCATTGCTCTAATCTCCTTTCAATTTTTTTCCCCTTCATGTCACCATCTACTTCTCTTAGGGCAATATTTGAGATGTTTATTTTGATTTCTGTTTTATCTTTGAGTTTATTTCTTAAATGATTTTCTAAAATTCTTAATTCTTTGAGTTCTGTCAACTGTCTCAGAAACACTTCTAATTCATACATATGATGCTTAAGTCGTATGTAATTTTTTACGAATCGCTTATTTTCTTTTGAAATAGTCTTTTTGCTTTAAATTTCTAGCAGGTCTTTTTGGCATGTTTTCATTGTATGTAAAATTATCATTTTTCCCTTTTTTAACATATAGTCTGTGTGGGATTAAGTCTGTGTGGGATTAATCTTGCTAGTGTTCTTCATTTATAAGATATTTCACAAAAGTACAAAACACCAAGATTAAATCCCATTTAAATGAACTATTAAAAAATAAGGAATAGACTATTAGTACTAAAGACAATGAAAACATGTCAAAGTGTTTATAGAGATTATAATATATATAAACTATAATATGCTGCTTCAAAAGATAAAGGAGAGTATTTAAAAATTATAAAGGACATAAAAGAACAGCATAAATGTGAGTTAAATATATATATGTAATATAGTTTATATAATGTATTTAATGTCTCTTTCTTCCCTATTTAGTAAGCTTGAGGTCAGAGACTATCTTTTACTCATCAATATATTCTTAGTGCCTGGCACATAGCAAATGTTCAATAAATATTTCATAAAGAAATGAAATTAATTAAAATGTTCATCAAAACACTAATAGCAGTAATCTCTGGCAGGCAGGATTTAGAAATCGAAGTCTTCTAAATTCTGTATGTTGCTGATCTGTATCATGTTTTATAGCAAATGAAGCATTTCCAGACACAGAACAAAAGTTATTTTCAGTTTTAAAAAGTTTGTACATGAAGTTAGATACATAAATACCATATATACCTAAGCAAAGAAGGTGAGACATAGCCAGCCCTTCCCCACCACCCCCTCCCACATATGTCTTCTATTGACAATGAAGGCTTTGGGGTAAAAGGTTATACAGTTGAATTTTTGTAATAGGTTTAGAGTTTGTGAACAGAAAGATAGCTACCACCCATCTGCTTTCTAAGCTATATTTTATAGATTTTATTCTGTAGCACAGAAAACATGCTGCCCTCCGCAACGAGGATCTTCCACAATGAATGGAATTGACTGGACCATCAATAATGAGAAAACACCAATAGATTCCAAATGAGAAGGAACTGCCACCCAATACAGAGATAAGATGGAACATCTACCAACAAGGCTTGTTATATTCTAGAATCACAGTCCCTCACCCAAGAAAAGGACAATGCCACAGAAAAAGAAGAGACTAAAGGACTCAACATAGGCCAAAAAAACAACAAGGAGAGGGGCCGGAGTGAACAGAGGGGTTGTCAACAGGAGCTGGGGGGAGCGAGGGGGAGCTTTCCAATAACCATTTGCCTATACTGTAAAATCTAAAGTACAGATTTAAAAAAAAAAGAAAAGAAAACATGCTAATAGGAATTGTGATGGCGAAAGGGGAGGATTTAAAAAGCTACCAACCCTGTTGTGACTGTTTGGACGACAGAGTGGCTCACAGTGCTTGCAGCTCATGGAACAAAGATAACATTTTTTTATAAAATCTACTCTCAGACATGCCAAATACACAGTCAAAAAATGCCGATGGCAGTGACACAAAAGCACCAAACAGAACAATTCCCAGCACGAATGAAGGCTCTGAAGCTTTAATTTGCTTAACTGGGCCTTCACATATCTATTAGAGAAAATGTAAGAGATGAACTGCCTCATAAAGCAGATGGTCTTCTCAAGTTCTTTTTTTTTTTTTTTTTTAAACAAGATAATTAAAGGAAAGGGAAGAGCAAGGATATTGCTAAATTGGCCAAGGAAAATGATTTCATCTGAAGCAAAATGTATGAGTTTTTGAAGAAAGGATTACAAGTTTCCCCACAGAGCTGATACAGGTCATTTGGTAAAGCCTACATCAGAAAGAGAAGCCACTCCGAGGACAAATGCCTCCTAGACAGCGTGGAACACACTGGCAGGCTCTACAAATGGAGGCAGGATGAAGCTGTGGGGTAACCTGTCTTGCTGAAAGAGCACTAGGGCTCGTGGGATTTGACTTCTGGATCTGTGATTCTGAGAAATACCATCACTTTTGTCACCTATTCATGGTTAAGTGATGACAGAATTTTGAAATAATATTGTTACTAGATATTAAATTCCTATTGTCCAGTATTGCTGTGAATTAAAATTAGGAGCAAGAAAATGAAAAAACCAGGTACTTTGAACCCAACAGAAGAAGGAACTGTCCATTTCTGTTCCCCTTTCAGCTTTAAGAAAAATTTTTTGAGGGAAAGGAAAGAGATAAAAGCGTATCTCAAGGAGCTCTCAAGATGCCATGCTGGAGACAGGAGCCAGAGGTCTTTCTGGTCCTGTCTGGACTCCTGAAGAAAGGGCACTGGCCCCAGATGTGATCAGATGCCCGCTGAGTCCAACTTTCTAGCCAAACTCCAAGGGACAGAAATCAGCCCTCAGTAAAGTTAGGTAATTAACATTTGTCAAGAGCTTCCTCTGAACTAACACGAACAATGTGCACAATCTCAGTTCTCACCCTTGGAAGTGGGCACCATTGTTCTCTTAATTTTACACAGACAATGGAGCTGAACAAACTTAAGAAACCTGCACAACCATCAGGCAGTTAATATATTAAGCGCCAGAGTCCAGGAATCAACCCAGTGCGAATTTACTGGTTCCGGACCTCTCAATTTATTCTACTCCACTGTTTCTTTCAGGAAGTAGAAAGAAGGTTGGAAGCTGGTGAAACAGACTCCAGTGACCCCACTGGCAGAAAGGATGGATCCCTCGCCTACTGATCCCCAGTGAGAGTATCATAAGCAAGGATAGGGAATGGCTACCTTAAGCCACATCAAAAACAAACCAAAAAAACCAGCACACAAGTTTCCTTGCCTGCTGTAGACTAGGCTCTCTTCTTCCGCATTCTTGAAATTCTCTTACCTCTGGACTTTTCCTGGTGCTTCAGAGTTCATCTGCCCAAGCCCTCTCCATAAAAGACAAATTCACTTTACCTTTCAAAATTAACAATTCAATCCCATTTGAACACATTATGTATCTAAATCAACCCTAACTTCACCGCAGAGTAGCTTAGAAGATATCTGGCAATTTTCTCAATGATAACAATTTCTAGTACTTAATATCACATTGACTTTTTTGGCCAGGCATTATTCTCAAGACTTAATACGTATAAACCATTTCGAGCCTTCCCACCACCCTGGGAAGGCTGTGAATCCACATTCTATAGCAAAACAACAGGCAGTGAGACACTAAATAACCTGCTTGAGCCAGCAAACAATCCAGCAAGTGAAGCTATTTTCTTTTAAATCTCCCCGAACAGCAGCTCTCTCATAAAACAAAAAATAAAAAAGAAAGGAATCTACCTCTCCCGGCTACTAGGCAGAAGCTGAATAAACACTCATAAAGCAGATTTAACACAATTCTTAGACTTTGTGCTCCCCCTTCTCCCAATTGTATTTCTGGGATCATTTTCAAAGACAAGCCCCATATTTCTAATTCGAGGAGAGCAGGGAGTTCAGCATCCTGTGTTCTTGCGGGCTGTTGAGTGTGCCCCACGTCCTCTCTGAAGTCATCACCATACCCTCGGTGCAGAGCGGGGAGAAGGGACACTCGACTAGCACGGAACCAGAGTTCTACCCACGTCAGCATCAGACTGTTGTTTAAGTGACCTGAGCACAGGGACAGCCGAGTCTTCTGGTTCTTCCCCTCCTCGCTTGGATCTAGAGGAGCCTACAGCTGCACCAACTCCACACTCAAACTAGTTATTCCCGGCGTACTCAGGATGGAAACACACAGTCCAAGCAAAAAGAGGCGCCGTCACAATCACTGACCCGCACGCTCGCCACTCCTCTAGTACAGCCAACAGAAAACTGGGAGAGGGCGGAGGGAAAGGAGAGGGCGGAGGAAAATCCCAAACTGCAGAAATGCGACTGCAGAAACATTAAGCCCAAACGGCAATCAGCACGTTCTCTCTCAACCCCGCCAGGATTTCCCTTTCCACAAGGGCACCCATCTCAGTGACTGATCTCTGAACAACCTGCCTCCCTTCTCCACCCTTGAGCTGGAATCTGCCCTTCGCGGCCTCAGAGAAGACACGCCTGGCGGCCTGGATCACCAGAAACCAGCTGCTTTCCCAGGAAGGCAGCAGGAGGGGGGGAAACTGTACTTGGCCCTGACCTAAGGGCTGAGGCCGCTGCCAGGACAGGGCGTTCCTCTGGACACAGGAAACCCATTCACAAAGAAACGCCAAGAACCAGCCAGGCCAGCGGAAGCCAAGGGAAACCGAAACAAAGGTCGCCCTGGACGCACACCACACCCAGCGCTTCCCCGGCTCTCACACCCAGTGGGCTTCAGGCAGGGCCCGGGACCAGCTGCCTTGTAGTTGTGAGCGGCTCCATCACAAACCACAAACGGCTTAGACCGCCTGTGGGTGCAGTACCACACACCGGATGTGCTACTTGAGGAGGGCCCATAAACACAGGGTCCACTACGTCACACGAGACATGCTAGTCTTCTCCGTAGTCTTGCAGGTTAAGAATCACCAGTTGGCCACAACGAAGAAAGGGGGCTTCATAAAATTAAAACTCATTACCTTCTCAGCTTCCCCAATCCAGTTAGGATGTCCCAGTCACCTCGATTCATCCCTGTCCGGTCCCTATGCATATTGATGCTTGCTGGGGAGCAAGTCACCCTAAGTTCTCCCTCCTGCCCCCCAACTAGCTAAGTTCACTGACTCTCTGGAATGCTGGCTATCTGCTTCCTGGTGGTGGGTCTGTCTGTCCTTGAAGCATGATGATCAGGTAAAAGCATGATAACCTCATGTATGCTGACACCCAGTAACCTAAGAAATACAGCCTAGGACAAGGAACACTGAAAATTGCCAGCAGAACTGAAGCATAAAGCAGGAGAGGGGGAGGAGAGTAAATTCGGGGGTGGGGGAGTGGGCACAAGAGATTAAGATGATGGTTTATGGGTGACAGGGTGGTGGGAGAAACTCTGGGTAGACAACGATGTAAAATATATATGTGTGTGTGTGCATTCAATTTTTAAAAAATTAATTAAAAGAAAGAAATACAGCCTAGGGGTCTAGATAATCAACTGTCTAGAAAAACAGCCCATGACTCACCAACTCAGTTTACTGCCATGCAGCCCAGTTTCTCCTTGATCTTCCTCATTCTGTCTTTGCCACAGCAGACCTTGTACTGCCACCAATTCAAGCCACCCAGAACACCAGGACACGCAAGATGTATAAAGCCCTATAAAGCCCTAAACTCCCTGAGAGCGGTGCTCAGCCTGGGGTATGAATCCATTGAGTCAGCACGGGTTCTAATAAACCTGCTTCTTGACAGCTCTGGTGTCCTCATTTCTTGGTGCTGCTTTCATCTTCATTCTGACCCTCTAACACATGCCTACCATTTCACCTCCCTAAGAGGCCCCCCACCCCCTTATCACCATCATAGCTGGGTTCTAGCCACATAGGTGGGCACTCAAAAGCCTGATCACCTGGTCTGAATTCTATTGCCAGAGACTTCCTATGAGTTTCTTTAGGCTAGTCACCTGATGCTGCTGTGCCTCCGCTGCCTTGACTGTAAGGCGAGGGTACTGATAGCACACACATCAGAGGCTTGTGAGAATGAGGACATATGGGTGAAGCGCTGTGAAGAGTGGAACTGGGGCCATGCGCTGTGTAAGCACCAACACATCATCACTCTACCAAGGGCTCCCCAACAGCTACCATAACAAATGTCCACTCCACGGGCAGGCTCTCACATACTGGCCAAACTGACTGGAAATAAGCCAGTCTCACCCCTAATCTGTATGGAAATAAGGCAGTGTTCTACTGCTTGGTTCGATAGGGGCACCAAATGGGGCTCCAAATTCTTCATTGAACCCACTGAAAACTCAGCCTGGGATGCACAGCCTCCCATTAGCACTGACCCATTGTAGGCTCTACATTCATCAAGTCCAGAGGATGGAATGGAGATGCTAATGCACCCGGCATGGGCCTGGTCCATCTGCCCAACAAGGCACTTTCGGGTTCACTGCAACGAAACAACTTTTATCTTCTCTGGTCTCAGGGATTTTTTTTTTTAATTAATCATTTTGTTGCTCTCTCTCTATCATTTTTAATTTAAATGTCAAATTTCTCACCTCGACAACAAAAACTATAGGAGTGTGATTAAGTGCATTTTGGAATAAATAGAAGGAAACATAAAAGAAAATGTCGAAAAAAATCATTTTGTTGTTTACATTGTGTGTGTGTGTGTGTGTGTGTAAAGCACATCATTGCATTCCTCAGGTTCTCCCTCCACCACATCATCCTTGAACCATTACCATGATCCCTCCTTTCCCTGATTTCTCCCTCCCCTTTCCCCCATCCTCCTCCTTAGCTGCTTGCCCCAGTTCTGCTGTTAGCTTATTTTGACTTTTTCTTGACCTTTTGTTTATTATTCCTATATCCCATCTATAGGTGAGACCGTAGTTTCTGACTTTTTCTTTCTGACTTCTTTCGGCTAATATGATTCCCTCTAGATCCATCTATGTTATCATAAATGCATCGTATTTGTCCTTTTTGACAGCAGAATAAAATTCAATTGTGTAAATATACCACATTTTTTTCAACCATTCATCAGTTTTGGAACATTTGGGTTGTTTCCATATCCTGGCTATTATGAATAGAGCTGCAATGAACATCCTAGTGCAGGTGTCTTTTTGAATTAATGTTTTCATGTCCTTTTGGTAGATTCCCAGAAGCAGGATTGCTGGATTAAATGCTAGCTCCATTCAAGAAACTTCTTGTATATAAAATGAGGCAGACAGGAAAGACATCTTCTAAAATCTTTTGAAGACCTTTATTTCCTCATTCCTTTGGACCCTCTTTCCTTAAAAAAAGAGAGTGCACACAGGGTAATCACATGTACCTTTATTTTTTAAATGAATGACTGGAATTGTTTGAGGTCTCAAGTTGCCAGGTTATTTTAAAAGAGGATTTTAAGTGTCTAAAATCCTTTTTCCTCTACAATCTAAAGACGTTATAATTTATAGTTCTCCTTTTTTTCAACAGCTTAGAAGACAATTCCATTTTAAACCTTATATCGCCTCCATGATGCATAGATCACAGAGCCACATTTACCTGCCCGGCAGAAAATAAGACACTAAGTTCTTCACCCAAAGCCCAAGACAGTAACAAGAAAATCCAAAATGCCCCTCAGTTCAGTAGTTAAGAATTCCAGGATAAAATGTATTCCATAAAATTATAGTCAGTTTCTTAATTGCATACAACCACCACAGTGGAACTTAACTATAAGAAAAAAGTTTGAAAAGCAGGAAATTTAATAATACCATTATCCTGAAATCCAATAAAGGCTGTTGAAGCTTCACATTTTTATGAAATCAAACTGTTTACGCTATTGCCCCTCGTACTGCTAGAGTTTCCTATAAAGCCATCAATATACACCATGTAGTTCATCAGAGCACTGACTAAGACACTCATAAAAAAAGCCATAAGGAAGAGACTAGCCATGAAGTATGGCTCCATGGAACCGGCTATATAGCACGTTCACTCAGATGAGTTCATTTATTTTGAAAATTACATTCCTAAATCCACAACTCATCACTTTCATCTGTGAACAACTTTTTATGTAAGTTTGAACAGACTTTTTGGAGACTTGTTTTCACGCAGGCTAAAGGGCAGACTGAATGTCAAGGAACACTGATGAGGCTAACAGCATACAGAAAAATCCTTGTCACAGTTAGTATCAGGCAGACTGACAATAAGTATCAGAAAACCTAACTAACCATGGATTCAACAAATAAGCATCAGAAGTGTTGGTGCTGGTTTAACAAGAACAACGTCCAGGTATATATTTCTGTGATGCTTTGAGCATTTTTTCTATGGCTGCTACTTCATGGTGACATGAGGGGCGGCTGTGCATTCAGATATCTCATCAGCAATCAAGGTAGAAAGTAAAAGGATAAAGCAACAAAGGGCACTGACATGCTTATATGTCAAGTTTTATCAAGACAATAAAATCGTCCCCCCAAACTACACTCCCATCCCAGGATGCCTGGTGAGAACTAGGTCACATGGTCAAATTAGCTACGAGGAATGCTGGGAAGTCAGAGGTCAGAACTAGCCTGTTTCTTAGACCAACCCACCTTTCTTCTGTCTGGATCACCACACCAGGCAGAATTAGATCCATGTTCTATTAACAAAAATGGAGCAGGATACAGGTACTCAGTGAATAATTAATTGTCTCCATTTTAAGTCTTCATTATAAGAATAAGAAAGTCAACCAGAAAACAGAGAAGACAATTAGAGTATTTCCAAACTGTTTTCAGAGCCACATGTAATGGTTTCCAACCCCCCAAAGAAGCATCATGAGTAGAGCAGATGCAGTATCAAAGACAGCTACTACATATAATGTAGTATTTTATAGATTCAAATGTCTATAAAAATAAGCAAACAAAATTGTTTAATCTTTAGGGTAATATGCTCTGGTTTCTCTCTATATATAAATAGTTATAAATTAACAGTTAAATGACTAAAAGGTGGGTGTGAAATCTTGTGAAAACTGGGGTTTATAATGATGGCTAAAATGCTTTTCTGAATACTAAGAAAGTTAGGTTTATATTTCCCCAGGCAGAAAGGCCATGTTAATTGTAATAAAGGCTTTTAAGGTACTTTCCCCACCTGATTTCCTTCAATCACATTAACCTCACTTCCCCCTTCCTTCCCCGCTCTGTTCCCCTATTTGATTGAGCAGGTGTATCTACTTAGCACCCTGAATCTCCCATGGGATCACCGCCACTCACCTCGTTAACATTCAGTGACTTCTCACTGGTCTTAGGAAACAATCCTAACTCACGTAGATTTAGTTCACCTTGTTCTCCAACCTCATCTCCCAACAATCCCCACTGGGCCACCCTGGCCTCCTTTCTATTTCATGAATTATTCCTTTTTCCAGAGATTGGAATGAGCATGCCTCAGTTCTTCACCAGGGCAGACTTTTCCTAAGCTGCAAACCACAGATCAGATATCACTTCATCAGAGGGATCTTTCCGACATCACCCTATGTCAGTCACACAGTGTGTACCAAATCCAGATGGCCATTCCTACTGTCTGCCTCCACCACCAGCATGATGGGACATTCCATAGGACCAGTGACCTTCCCTTGCTTATGCCTGCTCCATCCTCTGCGCCTAGGACATAGTAAGTTCTCCAGACCATTGGTTTGGCTATGCTGCTAACAGGACAGGTCTAAGACAGTGGACCGCTAACTCCCTTCTACATCTCATTCACTGCTCCATATGACCACCCGGTGGACACTGCCCCCTGCAGACCTGCCCTTGGAATTTTGTCTTCCCAACAGCTCTTAAAACCCCTTCCTACTCCTGCCCCACCTACTCAAGTAGGTAGCACAGATCCTAGAGTCAAGGAGCCCGGGTTCAAAGCCCAACTACACTAGACCTTGTCGCCTTCAATAGGTTGCACTCATCTGTAATTGAGTGACATCAGTATCCAACAGAGTTGTTGGGAAGATGAAAGAATACAGTTAGTGCTATGTCAGCACTAACTACCAATAACAGCAGTAGCTAATTACCATCAACATGCTCCTTGTACTCACCAGGAGATGCACTTCTCTCACATTTCCCGTGGGCCTCCAGTTCACCAGGCTCCTCCTTGACAGTTCACTTCAGGTGCCTTTCAACACCAGCTGCAATCTCACAGCTGCTCGACCAATATAACCTGAGCCATTCTTAGTTCCACCTTTATGTACTGCCGGAGGGAAAGGCTGACAAATTTTGCTTTTTTCCTCCTTGCATTTGATTGATATCACGTATCCTTACTGGCCTTCCTGGCCTCCGAACTGCTACATCACATTAATTCGATTCTGAACTACAGAGTTGCTACCTCTGGTCATTTCCAAAGATGAAAACATAAACTCCTGGAGCGCCATATGGAACTCTTTCCCACCCTCCAGAGAAGTCAGCATGGCACAGCCTGGAAGCACCCATCCATCTGTTGATTGACTCTGATCACTCCTCTGGCCTTAATTCCACCCTGTTTGTCTCACAGAAAAAGAGGAAGCCTCTTCTGAGCCTTGTTTACACTGAACCCTTCAATGTGAGGACAGTGATTCCAGAACAAAAAGCTTTTGCCTTCGGACATTCAGAAAACAGGAAATCCTCTTGATCCCTAATCAAGCCCCAGACACAAGGATAGGATGGTAGCAGATACATAGGACTTAGTCAAGTGGAGGTGGATATACTGCTGTCAAGTTCAAAATTAGAAATAGAGAACTTCAGCTCTTTAGGGAATTCTTTATACCCCTGGGAGAGGGAATCAATTCCCCCCACGATCAAATATTCCTAGGAAAACTCAAAGAAAACAAATACAAACGATTTAAGTATTTCCATAAAATAAAGTGAGGAAGACTGACTTAAATATCCAAATACATCTTTAACAAAGCACTCTTCATGGAACATTCACTAGTGTATGCTTACTATTTTATATGTGTGTGTGTATAAAATCTATCTGTGTCTACACATACAAACAGACCCATACCCATACCTACACCCACTGATAATAGATCTAGAAGGTACAGAGGCTAACAACTGACCTATTTCATGACTCTGAAATACACCAATTCATTCCTTTCAGAACACATGGGTGTTTCATTTTGCAAAGAATTCTGTGGCCCTCATTCAGGTCATCAGAGTTCACTTCCTCCAGGAACAATTCCAGGTTTGCATAAATGAGCAAAGAGGTGGGAAACCTGGAAAAATAACGATTTGCTTTGATTTCAAAACTGCTCCAAAAAATTGCCTGTTTCTCTTCTTCCTGGAACTGTCCCCAGAAGATGGTCCCTGAGGTCCTGGCGGAGGCATTTCTCCGCTGCTACTTGCAGAAAAGAGACACCTTCTCATCTCCTTTTGTGGGAAAGCTTTGGCAGAGCAGAAGGGATCAACTCTATGCCATGCCATCCTTATTACCCAGCCTCTTTCCATGGAGTGTGGGGTGATGCTGCTCAGAAGCTCCTGGAGTTGGCATCCCAGAAAATCTGCAGGTATTCACACTCTACATGCAGGTCCCCTTGGAATGAGAAAGCTTTTATGAAAGAAGGCACAGTTCCCTCCAGGACCAACCTGCCACTTTCCTCAGTCCCATCCCATAACAGAAGCAGACACCACGCAGCCTTCTCCAGGGGTCAGCACCCACCAAGGATGTAACCGACAGCTTCTTAGTTCTACTCCTGAGTTCTGCAAAGGACAGCACAGATCTAGAAGGCACAGAGGCCAACGACTGACCTATCCATTGACTCTGAAATACGCCAATTCATTCCTTTGAGAATTCCTTCACACTGCTGCATGAAGAGGATGTTTTTATTGCAACATGTTTTTATGACAACAAAATAAACTTTCGGATCTCCATCTCATGAGAAGTTGATTACAGAAGATGTTAAAAAGAGAAAGCATAAAGTAACAAAGAACAAAGTATTCAGCATAAATTAACAAAGCGCAAAGGTATCAACTTGTACCTTCATGATTTTAATTCCTCGCTAAAAACCTTTATTCATTAGTGTTAATAGTACGATAAACCCTCATCTAATAAACCAGAAAACAAACTCTCTGTTTACAAGGATCTAAAAATATTGGCAGCAGACAGAGCTCAGCTAACCCATTCCAAGGCTTGGGTTCCTGGCTCATGTAGTTAATAACTTCCTGCTTCCCAGACAAGGGAGTGGAGCAGAGAAGGGGAGAGTCCCAGGACTGCACCGCACTGCGCTTTATGACACGACAAACCTGCCATCAGGTGGGTACACGGCATCTCAGGAGAAGAATGCTCAGAATCCTTATCCACCAAATTAATTTTTACGTCATGCTGAGGTGTGGTTACACTTCTGTGGCAATCACAGATTCTTCAATCTGGTGATTCAATGACCTTAAATTTCCTGTAATCAGTGTGTGTGATAAAGTTGCTAATCAATATGATGAGCCAAGAAGACAAATACTCTGTTGGAAAAACTGAGTAAGAGAGAAATCACTTTTAAAATATAAAGAAAAATGCCCAACTCATGAGCAATCAATGCCTGGGCCAGAGGAAAAGGATAGAACGACAGCCAGTGGACTGAAATGCTGGAGTTTAGAAGACTTAGAAGCTACTAGAATAAGGAACAGCCTGATGGTCCCGTACATGGTGCCGTGTACCCGAGGCTGGTGACTCACAGTGAAGAAGGAAGCCCATAGAGTCCACGAAACTGACGAGAGCTGGGCTACCTGCTTTGACAGCCGCAGAGGAAAACAAGGCTCAGAGATTGGATTGACTGAAGATTCCTTTGAAGAAAGAAACATAGGCAGCCATAGAGGCCAAAACCAGTTCCCAAAAGCCTTCAGGAGGAACCAGTCCTGAGGATACCTTGGGCATAGCCCAGTACGACTCCTTTCCCACGTCTGTCTGCCTAGAATACTAGAGAGTAAACATGTATAGGTTCTAGTCACTAGGGTTGTGGTAACTTGTTATAGCAACAGGAAACTAATAGCGGAGGTGCATTTAGAAAGAAGGACTTTGTATTTCTGCTTGACAGAAAGAGAAAACCGATCTGGGCTTCCCTTTCTTGCAGAGGATGACACCGACATGGATGAGAGGATGGTGAAGCAGGAGGCATGGATGTCCTGTTTTCCCTCCAGACTCCCTGTCTCCCTTCCCTCCCTCTCCCCTGCTCAAATCTATCCTCAACTCAGGGCTGTTTTATCAATTTTATTTTTTAATTGATTGCACATAGACACACATATCACCACATTGTCTACCCCAAAGGTTCTCCCTCACCTTGTCACCAGTGAACCATCTTTATCTCTTGTGCCCTCTCCCTCCCCCAGTTTTACTCTCCTCCCCCTCCTCTTGCTATATGCTTCAATTCTGTTGGTTGTTTCTCATTTTTCTTATTCATTTGTTTGTTTCTTCCTATATCCTTCATATAAATGAGACCATCCCATATTTCTCTTTTTCTTTCTGGCTTATTTCTACTAACCTGATTCCTTCTAGCTCCAACCATGTTGCTGCAGATGACATAAGTTTGTCTTTTTTGATAGATGAATAATATGAGTAAATATTCCATTGTGTAGATATACCACTTTTTTTTTCAGTCATTCGTCTGTTTGGGGATATTTGGGTTGTTTCCATATCCTGACAATTGTAAACAGTGCTGTGATAAACATCCAGGTCGTGTGTCTTTTTTAATTAGTGTTTTTGTGTCCTTTGGGTAGATTCCCAGTAGTGGGATAGCTGGGTCAAATGGCAGTTCCATTTTCAGTAGCTTGAGGGTCCTCCACACAGCCTTCCGTAGTGTCTGGACCAGTTTGCACTCCCACCAGCAGTGTACGAGTATTCCTTTCTCTCCACATTCACCTCAGCATTTCCTGTCCTTTTTTGTTTGTTTGTTTGTTTGTTTGTTTTTTAATATGGGACCATTCTTACTGGTGTAAGATGGTATCTCAGTGTGGTTTTGATTTGCCTTTCCATGATTAGTAGTGATGTGGAGCATTTTTCCATGCCTGTTGGTCCTCTTTGTTTTGTTTTGTTTTGTTTTTGGGTTTTTTTTTTGAGACTAGGTCTGGCTATTTGCCCATGGAATCGCAGGCTCATGTCGCACGGGGTACCACAGACTCAAGCAATCCCCAGCCTCAGCTTCCCAGGTAGCTGGGGTTACAGGCGTGTGCCACCATGCCCAGCTATTTTTTGGGACTAGGTCTCACTGTGTTGCCCTGAGCGGGACTCAAACCGCGATCCCTGGCCCCAGATGCTTCACAGGCTGAAGCTTACAGGCACGAGCCACCGTGCCCGGCAGCTGTCAGTCATTTGTATTCCTCTTTGGAGAAGTCTCTTTTTAGTTCTTTCCCCTATTTTTTGGTTGGGCTTTTTGCTTTGTTTTTGTTAAGTTGTGTGAGCTCTTTGTGTATCTTTGTCATCAGGCCTTTATCACTTATATGGAAGACAAAAATTTTCTCCAATTCAGTTGGGTGATGTAGTCCCAGTTGTTTGTTTTCCTTCATATATATCTAGTTGTTTTTTTTTTTTTTTTGTGAGCTGTAGATATGTCCTGAAATGGATTTCTAAAGTGTAACTTCAAGGCTAAGGTTTCAAGTAAGTATTTATTTGTTCATTTATTCAATACCCATGAGTTGAGCACTGCTCTACTTAATTACACCTGTCATGGATACTCGAACTTTTCCTTGCAAGAGTATTTACCTGATGACAGCAGGAAAGGGGCTAACACACCTGTCTAAGCTAACTAGAAAAACCCAACCTTGTCATGTCAAGCACTTTCACTACTGTCACTGCTGTTATGCAGTAAAGAAAATTACCTTTACTTACTTGGCTGTGATAATGCTTGCTTAAGCACTCTTTGTCTTGGCCTATTTGCAGAGATCTTCAGCAGTTAAAACCCAGGGTTAAATACTATTTCACCACCCACTAACTTTCTGAGTTCTATGCCTTGAATGTATTTGCTCTGTGTTTGGCATGGTTCCCCCTAGAGCCAAGCCTTGCTTGCAGGTCCCTCTCTGGAAAGCAAATGTAATAGAAGTGTGAACTCCAGGTTGGCCTAAATATCATCCAATCCAGCTCCTCGGTTTATAGGTGTCAGAAAAGAGACCCGGTGAGTTCTCTAGTGATGCGCCCAGACCCTGCACCTGGGGAGGCCAGGGACAGGGATAGAAGTCAGGCTTCCACCTCCTGGTTTCCAGGACTCTCCCAAGGTCACAGGTGGCCATCTTCTAAATCCAGAGTTTTAGGCCCCAGAGTTCCAGCTCCTATTTTGATTAAATTCCCTAAACTCTTGCCACATAAAGAGTCTGGAAAACTCTCTTTAAAGAATCCAGTTTAGTTTCATACCAGTAAAGATTACACACAGTGAAAATAAGACATATTACCGACCCAAGTCCACTTGACTTTTTTTTTTTTTTTTTGAGACTAGGTCTCGCTATTTTTGCCCAGGGAACCCCAGGCTCATGTTGCCCGGGGTACCATGAACTCAAGCAATCCCCAGCCTAAGCTTCCCAGGTAGCTGGATTACAGGCACGCACCACCACACCCAGCTATTTTTTTTTTTTTTTTTTGGAACCAGGTCTCACTACATTGCCCTGAGCAGGACTCAAACCACGATCCCTGGTTCCAGTCACAGCTTTCTAGACTGCCACTTACAGGTGTGCGCCACTATGCCCGGCCTCACTTAACTTCTTTCAGACCTGTATATATTTAGTACGAGCAATTTGGGGCCACTAAACCATGTTTTAAATTGCTAGGACTTAATATTAGGAAAAATCAGAAAATGCCAGATACAGCGGTGAAGATAGCCTATTTCACCTCTCATATTAGAAAATGTTTCCTGAGAGTCGTAGGAAGAAGCAGGCCGTCCTCACACAAGGATGATGGGATGGAAACAACCTGGACATCTTGACAACACAGTTGGATGCGCAGAGCAATCCTTTTAAAATGTGCAAGCGCAAGGGACTATGGAGATGGAGCACGGTGCTACAATGGCAGGAGAACTATGGGGAGTACGTCTAGGGGAAAACACCGAATACCGTCTGAAAATGAACAGGGACGTAAGAAAATTAATGAACAGTAAAATAAAACATGCAAGCAACACCTTAAGAACAATCTCAATTCTAGATACTTTTTAAGAAGAAAAAACTGAGTTGTTATGATAGAGGGTGAGTCTCCCCTAAAATGCTGACAGTACAGGTGTCCAGGGCAGGCTTTTCCTGCTATATATCACCTTAGCAGGTGGAGTGAAAGTCAGGGGAAGTCCTGTGGACTTCAAGGGAAACTTCCCATTCTTACAGAACACAGACTACTCAAATTTAAGGTCATCCCCAGAAATAACCTTTGCATCAGAGAAATCTATTTTATTTTGCGGAGGAAACACAAAGACATCTCCTCCTCATCCTGTGAAGTCCCTTCCTGTCTTCTTGGCACACCAGGTCCCCTAATCTATTTCCCAAATCAGAATAGAAACTCTCCATCTCTCTCGTTCATACTAGGATTTACGGCCTCATAAATTCTCCATATTATGTAATTAAATTTCTTTTTTCCCCCTACTAATCTGTCTGATGTTAATTTGTTTGCTCGACCAGTATGGAAAGAACCCAGAGGACTGGGGAAATTTTTCCCGTGTCCCCCACAATTAATCTACAAGGACAGCAAAAGATTGGAACACTCCAAATGTTCCACAATGGATGATTGTTAGTGATGACATATCCCTGCAATGTCATAAAGTATTAGGTGATTAAAAATCACATACAAGCAGATTTAATAACATCAGGAATGCCTATGATAAATGGAGCAACGAAAAGGCCCTGGCACAGCATGCACAGTGTGATTCAAACAATGCTTGCATGACTCCCGAGTCCAGAGATCTCAGCCTGGGGAAGCTAGTCCAGAGATCTCAGGCTGGGGAAGCTAGCCTCTGCTGCTCCGTGGGCCCCTAGGGGGTGGGGGTAGAGCACCTCTGCCAGGGCGTGGGGGAAGGAGGTGGTCCCCCTCTGGTTTACTCCAACCTCTACAGACCTGCACTAAACGGAACCATCCAGTCTCTCCAGCCACGGCTATAATGCAGAGGAGAGGAAGTAATAACAGCCCTGGATACACACACAACCTCCTGGGTGGGACAAGCATGGTGCTGGGAACCAGGAAGGTAAAACCAGCGGCCAAGGTGACCTGTCACAGATTCCTGCCTGCATCATCTCTGGCACTGGGGAATCAAACCCTGGGGCAACAGCAACGTGCAAACCGTTTAAGAGGCTCCCTCCTTTACCAATCCATGGGGGAAGAAAGCCATCATGAGTGGCTGTGGCCTCATGGCAGAACTGTTAACAAGAGAGAGGAGGGGAGCTCGAT
>PVHY01001721.1:82110-147645 GCA_004024945.1 Uropsilus gracilis
GTTAGATTCCCAAACCCAGAAGACACAAAACCAGCAACAGGTTACAGACACCAGAAAGGATCCTGGAGAAGCCAGGAACTGCCCTTCAAGTTCCCGACATGCTCGGCCTGACTACCTGCCTCAGCTACTCCTGGAGTCTGAGCAGCCTCATCGGTTGCTGCCCCGGGGGGGGGGGGGGAAGGACACAGTTTGAAAAAAAAAGAAAAAAATTCCCATGGGCAAAACACAGGCCAACAGCTGGCAGCAAGAGGAGCTGGAGTGACCAGAGGGTGGAAGAGGGAAAGGGGGAGGTGAGGTGGGGAATAAGCGGTACAATACAGCCATGCAAACATGACCAATATTCTACGGTAATTACAAAATTTAAAAAAATGTTTTAATAATAAATAGAAATTAAAAAATGTAAAAAAACAAACTGCCTACAAGAACATGTGATGCTCACACACACACAGACAAAGAAGACAATGCAATATGTTTAAGAATGCCCCCCCCCCCCCCATCCCTACATTGGGCTTTTGGATATTTACACATTTTCCAAGTAATTTTTTTTCTGGGACAGAAGGAAAATCCAATCCGTGTTATTTTTAAGGTCTCGCTGCCTTTAACCTTCCCCATCTCCCTCCTCCACTCTTTAACCTTCCCCACCCCTCATCTTCCCCATATCCCTCCACCACTCTTCATTCATGGAATCTTATTACTAAAACCCTGGACTCCCCAGAGGCTCAGCTGACCGGCTCACCTTCGCCTGGACCGGCCTGCCGGACTTCCTCCCACAATAGGAAAACCAATTAAAACCAGAGCAGAAAGCCCCTCTCTTGAGAGATCACGTCATATCCTGGCTGCTGTGGGCAGTTAGAGCCACTTAGCTGTTAATGACCTTGAGCGCTGCCCTGATGCTCCTGGTCTTAACTCAAATTCCACATGTTTCCTCCAGCCCCAGCTGGGGATCAGAACTTCCACCACTACAGTCTCCCCTCTGTCCGAGCACATGCTCCAGAATGGTGCGGTCTCTAGGTCAGTGCTTTCCAAACTGAGACCGAACAGTGGGTGGCAGAATCCAGTCCACGGGTCTCAGCCAGCACTTTTGAACCATGAGCAGAGTTCTTGCTCATTTTAACTCAAACGCTGGGAGGCAAGAGGCCTGGGATCGCTTGAGTTCGCGGGTTCCAGACTACCCCAGGCAACATAGCCAGACCTGGCCTCAAAAAAAAGCCGGGTGAGGTGGCAGGCACCTGTAATCCCAGCTACCTGGGAGGCTGAGGCTGGGGATTGCTTGAGTCTGTGGGATCAGGACTATCCTGGGCAACATAGCGAGACCTAGTCTCAAAAAAAAAGAATACCCGCATTTTAACCCAAAGTTCTTGCTCATGTTGAGGGGAATAAGCCGCCCTGCGTTCAGCTGCTTTTCCAGCACATAAACGAGTCCACTGCAGGCCACGGCTGACTTTGAGTTGCTACCAAAGGTGAATGGACTGATCAAGAAAGATGTTTACGATGCTCTGTTGAGTCAACACCATGTACAACACTCCCCCAGAAGCGCAGAATAAAGAGAATAAGAACAGCTGAAGTGCAGAAGGGCACTGCACCAAATATTAAGAGGTTACTGTTACCGCTTGGTGTAGACGGTGATGAGCACCTATTTTCTCTTTCATTTACTTCCTACATGACACGTGTATTACCTGTGTGATGATCAGTCTGATGACGAGCACTGTACTCTTATTACTCTTTCTGTCTAAAGTGTTTCCTTAGGGCCTTCACATTACCTATGGCTACGAGGGTTGTTGAATAAGAGGGGCGAGGGAGAGATGTTAGGATCTTCTGATGCTGATCTTTTTTGGTCTTTAAGACTCATGTTCCCAAGAGCTACAGTGGGAAGACAGCTGAATAGACAACACTATAATAAACGATCAGTCAGGTGATCAGCAGGTCAGGAGGAATGAACACAGACATGGGGAGATGGTGGGGTTGGGCGCGGGGTGCAGAGGGGCCCGGGTGTAGGGGGGCAGAACAGGAACCTAGGCCACAACTGCACCTCTGTATTGTCAAGATTCTGTGTTGACTCCAGCCTCAGTCTTCTCCTCTGTGAAATGGACGTCCTAAGTTCAACGTTGACCCAGTTGAAAGTGAAGGGCTTCTAGTAAATTCAGGATACAATGTGGCATAAAAAACTAGGCCCCAAAACTAAGGTCTTTCACCAGTGAGAATGAGGAGGGAATGACAGAAGAAAGAAGCATGTGTACCTGTCCCTGTTTGTACTTTTCAAACAGCAGTTTCTTAAGTGCAGAGGGGAGGAAACACCCGCCTCTCTCTGAGTGAGAGGGAGAGCGGAGCAGGAGAGGGGCTGGGGTGCAGCCTGGTGCCTCGCAAGGACGGACCTGGAGCCTGAGCACTCGGCCTTGGCCATGGCCATGGCCTGCACAGGTTCTGCCAGAGACTCTGGAAAAGGCTCTCCAGGGGCTTTGTGAGGACAGTTATATTCAGAACCTCTTGAAAGCCCAAGGTGATTGCACAAATATTTGAGCTTGACCACAGATAAAGCTCTGTCCTCACATAGAGGAGAGGCAGACATGCCAAAGAACTGAGCGTAGAAGTTCGGACAAAGTGGCCATATGGCAAAAATATAGAGTGAACTTGGGGCACAAGTTTCGGGAGGGAGACTGAGGGGTGACAGGGACATAGCCTTCCAGCCGGGGTGCTAGGGAGGTTTCCTGGGCCTGAGGGTGAGTCTGTCGTCCCTTAAAACCACAGTGAGCAATGAGTCGGGTGTCATGAGCATTGCCTGGCACAGTGACCCAAAGGCAAAGGGTGTGCCCTGCGGGAGCAGTCCTTGCAGCCCTGCAAACAATGCCTATGGTGAACCTACTAACGACAAGGACAGACAGTCAGCGTGAGTCTATGAGGGCTATTAAATAAGGGAGTGTGAAACATGGGGTGCAAGTGCATGTGGAGGACTTAAATATCAGGGCATCCTTCTGGATAGCTGGGGTGCACTAAACGTTCTCTGCAGGCAAGCGAGGTGCTCACAACTGTTAAGACAACTGGCCGCTGCTCACGAGTCGCGTTTGTCAGTAGAGGCTGGAGGCCAAGAGACTGCTGATGGCCAAGGTCCAGATGCGGATCTCGCCTCACACAGAGGAATGACTAGGTATGGGTGTGCTCAATGCGTGCTCACGCTTATTGGTAATTCCCAGGGCCATAGTAAAAACTCTAGTTCGAACTCAAGCACGACTAAAACAGCATGAGTAGCTGAGAAGAGCCACCGCTACTGCCTTATTCTGGAGCTCAAGGGTGCCAATGCCACAGTCCACCAGAGACCACCACCCTGTCCTGGAAGGTCAGAGTCTTGAAAGGCGAACCATGATGCCCACGCTGAAAGAAAGGAAACCCGAAACTCCGGTTTGCCTTGTGAACAGCCAACAGGGAGCCAGATGAGTGAGTGGTCCTGACTGATGGTTCTGATCGCACTTGCTGACAATATTATAAACTCCAGAGCATTTCCCCTTGCGAAACCATTTCCTTCTCCTGGGAACAGGGTGGCCCCGAGCAGTGGCCTGGATCTGGCCGGAGGACACCAGTCCTCTTCGATTTCTTGACGTAGGGGGCAGGAGACAGAGAAGCGGAGATAATGCTTCCTGCCACAAGGAGCAGTACGGAAACAATGTCAGTGGAAGGTTCCAGCAAGCATTCTCCTCAGTTAATAGAAGGGCAAGGAGTACAAAAGGGGGCACTGGGTCGAAAACAACCCCCCCCCTCCAAATAAGTGACAGCTTCAACATGTTGGACTAAGGGGTCAAGAACTCGGAAAAACAACAACAAAACGAAACCAAGAGCACAAGAGGGTGAGAAAAATGCCTCACAGAAGAAATCCTTCAAGCTACACGATGCAGGCCCAGTGACCATCATGTGTACTTGTTGGAAAAGGCAGCTACTCACCCTCCTTCCCAGAGAAGAAATGGGGCAAGTGATGCTTTCAGCGGGGCAGGGGTAGAAGACCCCTGTCGCTTCTTCGCTTCTTCGGGGGATAGCTAGCAAACTCCTGGTCCCAGGAAGGGTAAGACAAGAGGAGTTTTCTGCTTGAGAGCTCTTGGTTACAAATGAACAAAAAAGTAGTAGTTCCTCGCAAGTACTTGACAACAGAAGACTTTGCAGCTCGAAGCCCTTTGCAAAGCTCTGGAGAGGTACCATGAATCATTGACCAAGGGAGTGAGGAACAGATCTACAGAAGGGAACTCTTCAAGTTAATTTACTTCTGCCACTCCAAGAGCCCCCGTTTTAGAATTTTAGCCACTTTGAAAGAAGCCCCTCAAAACGTATTATACCGAATCATATGAAACTAGCATTGCTGGAGGTCAAAACATCCTGTCTGGTTCTATTCATAGTACCTCCCTCCCAGCTTTCTTGACAACAGGGACCAGGCACATTTTTTTCTTAACAGTCAGATCATAAGTGTTTTAGACTCTGAGGTTAATAAACAGAGATGATGCAGGTATTTATACAGGCATTTAGAAAGCAAACAATTAAAATGACAAAAAAAAAAAAACCGCTGAGTGACTATAAAAACAAACGTGGGATGGATCTGGCATGTGGGTCACGGTGGCTGACTTCTAGTCTACAATACAACAAGGTAAACGTTTCTGAAGATGGTCTCCATGAAAACTGCTAATGTGAATCAAGCAATGCTCGTGGAGGGGCCTAAACTGGAGAGTAAACACCTGTTGCCCCACCTCTGCAGGCTTGCATGCTTGGCAGCCCACCTGAATCTCTACTCTTGCTAGCTCTCCTTTCCCAGGCTGCTTCTAAGGAACTGACTATTTCAGAAACCATGGCCTGGGTGAGGAGGGCATGAGGGTGGCCCCGACTTGTTCAGTGAAGACAAAACTAAGCTATAGGAGGAAATGGGGTTTTAAACGTGAGCATGAATATCCGAAAATATGCAAAGAAATGCAAGCAAAGGCACCCTGGGGGGTTGCCCCAAGCACGCCTAATTTGAAACCAAAATTCCAGAGGTCTAAGGAAGCAATAAAAATAAACCTCCAAAGAGCAGGCCCAAGGCTAAAAGATGCCAAGGAGTGAAATTAAGTGCAAAGAAACTCCTACAGTATAAGAAATAAGCAGTCATTTTATAGTAAAAGTAACCCCTTTTTTGTCATCATTTGATTGTAGAAATCAATTTTTTCCCTAAGTTAACTAGTAAAGACAAACAGGAATAGGCTGAGAAACCTAAGTTTGCGAGACACAGAAAATCAAGAAAGGCACCACCTTCCTCCGCCGGAGAAGAGATGGGAACTCAAACACATATTTAGCAGAGACATCCTCAGTGGGTCTCTGTTCCAGATTCAGGGATTTTTTTAATGGCAAAGAAACGAAGACAATCACTGGGAAATGTTTTTAATCCAAGGCACTGCTGTTGTGATGAATGTTTCATAGTGTGAGGAAAAGAGAAAGCTTTATTTAAAAAAAAAAAAAAAAAGCTCTGTGTGAACAGATATATTGAAACAGGGAAAGGGAGACTGCTGCTAAATACATCCGGTTTACTAGGGCCACTGGGTTATAAAAATCCTAATTTAGATAACGCTTTTCATCATTCAATATTAAAAACTTACCCTAGAGCCATCCATTCATTCGCCTGCATTTCTAATGCTCTCATTTCAATCTTATAAACCATCTCTAGTTCTCTACCCTGAAAATTAAAGGGAAGGAAAGAAAGCGAGAAGTCAGATGCCATACATACATGAGGTGCCTGGGTGACAGGGAGCCTCTGGGAACCGTCTGCCCATAGTGACCAGTCAGAAGGTTGGCAGGGGCCTCTGCGGGTTCCAAGTATTCGGGAAAGTCTGAGAGGCTGAGCTGTGGTGGGGGGGTGAGGGGGGGAGTAAAAACAAAACAGAGATTTAGGATAATGATCGCATTTTTCCCCATTAAAATGCTAATGATGACCACAAATTTCCAGATAACCACATTTATGAATTATTCATAGTCACATGTGAAATGAAGTCTCCCTGTCACTGCAGGCAGGCACAGAGCTCCCTGCTAATTAGCATGTGGCCCCTGTGCTCAGTGGGACAGAAGCTTGGGTCACTTGAGTCCCTCCATGGGGGTCCACCCTCCATCAGGGCCGGTCCATGTTAGAAGACCAGACCCGGATTTGCCTGATAAGCAGTTACCATCTCACTCTTCCTTAATAGCACTAGCCTGGCTCTTTGTTGTGACTTCTGAACTAATATCCTGTAAAAACTCTAAAAGCTTGCAAGGAAAGAAGAAATGTTCTGTGCTGGGTAGATAAGACATCACACTGATTACTTTTTTAAACTTTTCATTGAAGTGTAAGTGTAGAAAAGCGCACATATCATGTGAATTTTCCTAGAACATACCAGCTCAAAACTCAGAATATCAGTAGCATCCCAGAAGCCCCTTTTGTGTAACTTGCCCATTTTTATAGACATGAACCTGTTATTAATAATTTTTCATTTACAAGCCAGGTGTGATGGCACATGTCTGTAATTCAAGTGCTGGGAGGCACAGGTCAGGGATCAATTGAATTTGCGGGTTCGACACTACCCCGGGGGCAAACATAGCAAGACCTGGTCTTGCAAAAAGCAGCTGGGTGCCTGTAATCCCAGCTACCTGGGAGGTTGAGGCTGGGGGCTGCTTGAGTCTGTGGGGTCGGGACTACCCTGAGCAATATAGTGAGATCTAGACTCAAAAAAAAAAAATTACGAAAAAAAAATAAAATAATTTTTCATTTACAGAATATGCGCTGAACACCAATTGCAGACCATGTGCTGGGGAACCTTCAGGGCTATGAAAAGAGACAGACACTATCTCTGTCTCTATGGAAAGTGAAACCTAGTTGGGCTGAGAGATACACAACCCACTCTACAGAGCAGTGGGGAGGGTGTGATGACTAAGATTCAGGCAAGCAGAGGCATTCAGCCCAGAAAAGGACGGGTCGAGAAAAGCTTGCAAGAAAAGGGATGCCTGGCATGACCTTGGGCTGGGTAGGACTTAGCCAAGGGATAGCAGACAAAACAATAGGAAAAGCAGAAGGAAGAAACTGCAGGGTGTCATTCAGAGTTGCTGGACTCTTCAGGCTGAAGCCACAAAAGAGTCAGTACAGAACCTTGCAGACAAGAATTCAATGCTGGTGGCAAACAGCAATGGCTAGGTCAGATGTGGATTTCAGATGCCATCCTCTCTCTGGGTGGATTCATAGGGTGTCACAGAGGCCAGTCTGGACGCTAGGCATGAGGGGGAAGAGTTGGGATTAGGACACTACAAAGAGGCTGGGAAGGGGAGAGTACCTACTTGGGAAACATGCAGATGTTAAAAGCAGAACAACTCAGTTACTGACGACATGTGGGGAGATGGGAGTGAGGCCTGCAACTGAGGTATGCAACACTGGAGAAGAAACAGGTCTAATAAAGAAGCCAAGTGGCTTAGGATGGGGCATCACAAGCTGAGGTTTAGAAGATTCAGGAGAGAGACTCAAGTGTTCTTAAGTGTGAAGCTTGAGGAAGAAACCGGAGCAAACTGAAGACATCTCAAGATGCTTACTAGAAAGTAGTAAAAACATGTACATGAAGGGACTTGGGCAGAGTGAGAAGATTAGAGGAATAGTGCTAAAAGCAGAACCCTAGAGAACATGAACAGGCAGAGGAAAAGATCTTTGGAAAAGGACCCGATGAAGACAGACTACAGGATACAAAGAGATGAATCAAGATAGGAAGTGAAAATGCACCTTTGGATTGAACTTTTAAGAAAAAGCCATGACTGGTCACCTTGACCGAGGGCAGTTTTAGAGAAGAAATAGAGGAGATAGGAGAGCCAGCAGCAAAGAAGAGGAAGGGGGCTGGATGCTCTTTGGAAAGGGTAAGTGCTGACAGCATCCATAGGGATGAGCTGAAGGAGTTAGGATGGGGGAAAGGATGGGAGTCCAAGAGGGAGGTCAGGATGGAGTGCGTGCCCAAACAAAGAAAGAGAGGGTCAGGCACGGAGAGGAAAGGGTTGAGGATGAAGAGGAAGCTAAAATTAGAAGAAGGGAAATAAAAACAAATAGAGTTTAGTTTGTAGGTAACAGAATTGGGAAGCTGGAGGCAATAGACAAAACGATACAACAGCTACAATACTTGGCAGGGCTCCCTGCTGAGAATGAAGAGACTGTTCACTGGTTTGAGGACATAAATGTTGAAAATCTTGAGTTCTGGCATGCTCCCCCCACCCTTCAAATTAAAGTATTACAACTTTATTTTAAGGTATTTAAACATACATGGCCATAGAAATTAAGATGGGAAGGAGCCTCTGTGAGGTAAGGACACGCACACTAGAACTTAATAGTAGCAAAAAATACTACATAAGCAAAAAGTCTTAAAGAATGCTCTTCCTAAAAAGATCTGAGGGTGCAACCTTTTAAAAGGTTTATACACGGTTTCATCTACTATAACCACTGCTCAACCCTTTTCAAGACTTCTTGAATACTTCAGGTCGAACATCCTTCTTAGTATGATTAACCAAATGGTATTTAAGTTGGAGATATTTGAATGTAAAGGCAAGAACCAAGTGGAGGGTCGCAAAATTGGGAGTAGGTGGTAGCATGTGCCCTGCAGATTTCCATAATTTCTCTAATATAACAGCAAGACCTTTCCACACCAATCCCAGGCTCTCTTTCCCACTGTGGGTTCTGGGGATGGAGTGATTGGGTCCTTGGAAAGCACGCCAATAATGTCAAAAGTAGCAAGCTCGTTAGCAAGGCTCATAAAGCCTTGAGACACCCTAGAGAGTAGATTTTAAATTCTTCAGGCAGTATTTGTGTCCTCGACAGCTCTGAGGCAGTGCCAGATTCGTCAGTCCAGTCCACATGAATACCTCCAGGCCATCTTGGAACAGAATTGTAGAATTCTCCAAAGTCAACGAGATGCTCATGACGATTATCCAGTATTGAAATATGTCCAAGGTGATGAGATACCCACTGATTGGGGCACTCATGTTTGACTTTCCAAGACATAGAATTTATAAGCAGGCAGTCCAAAAATGTGGGGGAAAAAAATCAATAAACCAATATATATGTGAAGAATTCTCACAACTAGGAGGCAAAGAGGCCAATTAAACGGTGAGAGCAGAAATAGTCTTTCTATTCCTTCCTTTCCCACCCTAATTGACTCAAAGCCAAATTGCAAATTGCTTTCAACTGCATTAACTTTCCTCTTTGCAGGAAGAAATCTTTACAAACTCATAAATAAATATTGCGTGTTAAGTAAGAGGATTCAGAAATAAAGGAATTAGGAAAAACAGTATGCTCTTATGTGGGAAAATAGGTAGGTGCGAACATTTTGAGCAAACAAAGAAATAGCAATTGCCCACTTTACATCTGCCTGCCTCTTCGTTATCCTTCTGTGAAGGATAGCACCCCATTACTCCACCAGCATGGTGCTTTTCCTCCTAGATGCACATTCACACAGCAACTTGCTCAGCTTCAACCACCCGGGCAACAGATAGTAATGAGATAACCAATTTCTGAAAATTCACTCAGCTACGGGTCGATGATGTATTTATATTATTCATCACTTCATATCTTTTAACATAACAGTAAGGTATCACTGATTGTGTTGAACAACTTTTACACATTACATGGCAGCACACTGTGGATCTGTCTGAAAATAACTTTAGTAATCGTTTCCCAAAGCGAGGAGTAATCGGGGGTGCATGTGCATGCGCACATGTGACACTATATGACACTTTCCTCAACTGTGAAAAAAAGTCTTGGTCTGAAAACCTCAAATCTGATTCTGCCCATCTGATGAGCAATATTCTGAGAAAAAACAAATCTTGGAGACTGCCATTCTTATTTCTATTCTTGATTAAGAATGCAGAGAAACCAAGATGAACAATACCCTACTCACTTGAATGCAAGCCATCAAGGGAAGGAAGAAATATGTATGCCAGTCCACAAAGTGTTTAGTGTGCAGCTTTTTAATTACTATATTTATGGTGCTGGCCATAATATATTCACTAACACAAATATGCTACAAGAACATTAATCCTCAACAAATACATTAATGCTTCCTGCCTCTCCTACAAATTCTTATTATGCTGATGTGAAGCAAAAATGTCAAGAATTCTCTCCAAAATAAACATTCCATGTCAACAACCACTAGTTTTACTATCTCCCTTTCCAACTATTTTATGATATCATTATATCTCTCAAGTATTTGCTGCTATTGACTTTAAAAACCCATTTGCAAACAAAATGTTGAATTTTAAAAGTCTTTGTTAAGTGCAACATTTTCATCTGAAAGCTGGTACTAGCTACTAAAAAGGTTGGTTAAGCTCTTCAAAAATAATATTCTATAAAACATAAAATTATAATTCTCTGCACCACTCTGCAGTTGTAATACATCCTAATGCCAGATTTTCGAAACCTCAAGAAGATACTGAGAATTCTCAAGATTAAAACTATCAAGGCTTTAATTTTAACCATATTGGGATTAATTTCCTTATGAAAAGATAATGCCTTCTCAGAGTACCCAGAACGTGATGGGTGACCGGGATCATCAATGCAACTATCAATTATTTCACTCTGTTGGAAGAAGAGAACATGAACTCTGAAGAGATGGAACCAGCCCCGCTGGTACACGGCCTAAGTTGAGCTTCTACCACCATAAAGAAAGCTGGGTGGTGAGGCCCCACCAAATCAACAGGATACATTGAGAATTATAAGGAAGAGAACTACCTTTTGAAATTCAATTGTTGAAGTTCAAACGCCAATACAGATATAAAAAGAGATATAAACTTCTGAGAGTCAAAGGTAAAAAAGTCAAGTTACAGATCCAGATCTGGAGCCAACAAGAATTAGAATCAGATTGGAAGACGAGTCGCTAAGCTGTAGGACAGGGTATAAGATCTGCGCATACTGACACTAACAGGGATGGAGCCTGAAGACAAGTCAAAGGGAGGAACCTTCCTCAGTACCTCTACTCCAAGGCAGAGGGCTGCTACACTTAGGGGCTACTTCGTCTGCCTCTCATAGTTCAGTTATCTCCTCTTGACTTTAAGAGTCACAGCTCATTGCTGCTGGAGGACCAACCTTCCCCTTCAAGTCAGTTATGACTTTGGAATCCAAGTAAAATTAGAACACATAAATACCAAGCTCCAGATAAAATCTGAAGAGCAACAGAGCACAGACCTGTTAAAGCCAGGCTAATGCACAGTTGGACAGTGGAGATGTGTATTTGTTTGTTTCCTGTTACTTAGAGAATTCAAATAGTATCCCCTAAGGAGAACTCATATGAAGTCACTTAGTACAAAAGCAGTCAAGCCTAACACATGCCCTGGGGGTGTTAGTTGTAAGGGACCACTGTGATCCAACCCCCTTTAGACTCAGGTGATTAACTACAGAAACACAAAAGAATCAACTGCTCTAATGTGAAATCTGTGGAAATGCAAGAACAAACCAAAAATCTGCAGAAGGGAGGGCTTTACCCCTGGTCAGTGGTAATGAATTGGACAATTACTATCTATACTATATCTGTAAAATGGGTTCACGAAACCTACACGGTGCAAAGGTATACATGAGGGGTTCAGACATAATGAACAAATGTAAATTAATTTCTTTTTTTTTTTTTTTTTTGTAAATTATATCGTAACAAACTGGAAGCATGGTACAAACTCTGTGATGTGCGGAGCTTTTACTCAGAGTTGGGGAATCATTATGCTTCACGTTTACTAGCTGAATCTCCTGACTGCATCTCATCATACTTTTTTTCAAATTATCTTTTATTTTCCTTTAGATTAATAAATGAAATGGTTTCAACTACCTGCTTGCATCAAGTATTTCATCATTTTCACATAAAAAAAACCCTCCCACTTTTGTTATCTCACTTTAACTTTCTCTTATCGAGGTTACTTTTTTTTGCTCTTCTTCCATTTATCTTTATTGAATCTTCTTGGCTCTCTTTTTCTCATTTGGAGTTAAACCCTTGCAATAACAGTAACTAACATCTTTGTGTTATTTAACAGTTTACAAGGCACTTTTATACACATTACCCGATTTCCCCTAAATTACTTCCATTTACCTCCTTTTCTTCTCCTTTGTCCCACCTTCCGAATCACAGACACAACTTCAGAAAATCAGCAAAGAAGCAATTTCCTTCCTTCCAACTGCCAACACATTAATAATACATACAACTTTTTGCAGTGATGTCTAAACAAGATAGACTACACACAGTATAGCTAAATCCTGACACAGCCAATTCTTCTTGACAATATTTATTTTCTCTTTCCAGTGATCAATTGTTTCAAGTTAAAATATCGATGTTAAAATAAGACAGAAGCCTCAAAAATAATAAATGAAAAATCGAAGGAAGAGGTGAAAAGATCTGAAGGAAAATGAGAAGGGTAAACTGTTGTTTTTAGCTTTCAGTAAAATTTCCATTACCTATGTTATAGGAGCTATTTTTCCCCAAGCTCTGCATTAAATAATCTGATCGTTAAATCTGTGAAAACCACAAGGAGGGTGCCTATCTCATTAAAAAAGATGGTCTTTTATGCTATGATAATGAGTAAGAGCATCTATTTTTGGTTTTAAGGACAGAAGTACTTCCTGCTTGCTGCTTAGAGGCAGCAACACTTCTAGTAAGCTTTAGCATGAAACAGATGCCTGCCACTCTTCACCTATCAGCATGAAAACAGGAATTTTCAAACAGCAATGCTTCCTCTCAGAACTTCTACATACAAGCTTGATTTATCAACAAAGAAAATGAGGTGTTGAAAACAGAAAAATACTAGTTCTGCAGTAGGGTGTCACAGCTGAAAACCAGGCAGCAGGAAGGAATGGCCCAGATGAGACATGCCCTGAGGGTGAGAGAGTAAGGTGTGGTGTGTGCAGACTATGCAGAGAATAAAGAAGGCATGCAAGACCCATGGGGAGGGGGCACACCAGGACAGGCTTTGGTCTGGGAGTTCAGAGGCACCAAGATTTGGCCACGCTGGGAAAAGCAAAGGTTAACAAGAAATGAAAGTCCAGTCTTTGCTTTGGAAACTGGACTTTGGACCTCTGAAGAGAGGCTAGCTTGATGGAAAAGCCTGGAACCCCAGAAAGCTTGAAATATGCATACTGATAAAGAAACTTGGAATCTTGTGTCTCTGAAGAGAATAGAGGAAAACTTGCTTGGGAGACATGGAGTTCCTGTACCTCTGATGAGAGGATAGCTTGCTGGAAAACCGGAATTTGCGTGAAATATCTAATCCTTTGTTTGGAGCACAGGCTGCAGGGAGACACCATCATTGAACTTGTGCTTTCTTTGTTTAGGGCTGTAGAGACTGGACAATAACTGGGGTAATATAAGAGGCCACTTGAGAGGGGCTGGATGCAGTGGCACGCGTCTTTAATCCCAGCCTTGGGAGGCTGAGGCTAGGAATTGCTTGAGTTCACGGGTTCAAGACTACCCGGGGCAACATAACAAGACAAAAAAAGTCACTCATGGCCTCAGTGACTCTTGCTTCTTTTCCTTGTTTTCCTTCTTTATCTTGTTTTTGTTTATCCCGAAACCTGGTTTGTCTTGCAATTGTGCACATAGGTGGAAGAATCTTGATAGGATCAGTTTAAATACTGGTTTTTTTCTTGCTAGTTTTGGTGCCTATTTGCACCTGGTTTCAGTTCTACTGTGTGATGGCAGACATTATTAAAAAATAACAAAAGTTCCTATAAACTCTAGATTGTGAATCAGATTTTTTATAATCGTTCAAATGATGTAGGACACAAAAATCTCTGAAATTTGAACAGACATCCCTTTCGCTTTACATTGGTTGGCTAAGGTCCAGTCTAGTTATACTAATCCTTAGTAGATTAATAACACATTGAATGTTGCAAAAGAAATCAGCTGTACTGTGAAAACTGGACTACTACTAGAATTTAAGGAAAAGGTTGGAGAGATTATATTTGGTCCTGATCTGCTATTGTTTAATAGTTAAAGACTTTTGACATTATAAAATCTCCTAGATTGTGTAAGACATAGTTTGAGTGATTTTATCTTAAGTACAAAGAAGAATGTCATGAGCCAACATTCCTCTACAGAATCAATAGGGACGAATCCACTGAGATGTTCAGCATCTCACAGAATTCAACTGGGACCACTGGGTGGAATGGTTCTTAGAAAAGAATGTTTTTCCAGCTTGGACAGAACCCAAATTAAGCTAGCAGGAAGTTGAAGGAAGATTGACACAAGTGGAATTATGGCTGCAGAAAACCCCATGGGATGGAGGTCATTTTTTGTATTCTTGGTCATTTTATGTTTCTCGTAACTCGGGTTGAAGACAGATTTGAAATCTATACTTTAGAAGTAACTGGCCCATTTTCCTACTATGTACAACTAACTACATATAGTGCTATTATTATCATGTATTCTTTCCTATTACAAAGAAGGCTGACATATTTTAAAAGTAAAAATAAGCATGTCTGATTGAAAATGGAAATTATAGTAAATGGAATCCATCCTACGGTAACCAAATTAATTCTTGTCTAATGGACTAGTCAGTCAAATATTTAATTGGAAGGACCAAATCTCAAAAATTGACTCATAGGAATTTTCAGTTATATATGGTAGATTCAATCTTGTGTTTAATTCCATTCCTTTCCAAATTTCACAAAACAACAAAAGGGGGGAGGAGGCAGAGATGAATTCACGAAGAAAGAAAATGGAAGAAGAAAAAATTTAGTGGGACAATATTTGGAAAGTGGAAAACAAATGGACCAAAGAAGAGTGTATTTTTCTAGACAGAACTGTCAGGAAGAAGGCAAAGAATATGACATGGAACCCAAGAAAATGCAAGTTCAGTCACAATTATCCGAAAGGGAGTGGAAAACTGCAGGATTTTTGCAACATCTTTTAAGGAATAAACTTCTAGATCCTTCCTCACTCAAAAGGTAGGATCTGTTGTTGACAAGCACAGTCTCTCCTACCTCAGGTTTGCTTTTTGTGGAAGTTAAACCTGAAAGGGCCAAGGACCCCATGGTAGAAGTACCACATGAAAGAAAGACAAGCAAGTGAAGATATGTACACAACAGACAGCACCTTGCCTTGATGATTCCAAGAACACTGGCCAGGTAGGAGATTAAGAGACTTTTCTAGAGAAACTACCCAAAGCAGAAAAAGTATCTACTATTACCAAAGACAGAAAGGGCATTTTTGAAAAGAAGTAACCGTTATGGTGAGGCTGCCAAATGACAAGAGCAAGAACTTGTCCATTTGCTCCACATGAAGAACTTGCCATTCGTTTTCAGAACCTCTACGTGAATAAAAATGGACCATTAGTCTGGGAACAGTGGAATGCATCTTTAATTCCTGCCTTGGGAGGCAGAGGTTAGGAATAGCTTGAGTCCACAGGTTCAGGACTACCCTCATCTCAAAAAAATAGCTGGGCGTGGTGGCATGTGCCTGTAATCCCAGCTACCTGGGAGACTGAGGCTGGGGACTGCTTGAGTCCAAGGGACCAGGACTACCCCAGGAGACCAAGTCTCAAAAAAGAAAAGAAAAAGGACCATTAGTAATCACCAGGCATTGCTGGTGAAACAGAGTCAATTTTGGAAACAGAAAAATAACTCATCTATCCATTCTGCAAAACTCCAATGGAGTAAGATATTGCGTCCATAAAGTAAATAGAAAAGGATATTATAAAATAGAAATATCATGAGAACAAGAAAAAGCTCCTAGAAATTAATATTATGACCATAAAAATAAAGAATTCATGGAAGGGTTAGAAGATAACAGAGGCAAATTTCCAAAGAGTAGAAGAAAAAAGACACAATGATAGAGATCAGAACAATAATTTGTGATAAGTAAACTGAAAGAACAATAGAGAACAGGAATTCCAAAATACAGAAATCAGAGTTGTTATAAAAGAGAAAATGCAGAAAACAATGAGAAAAAAATTATTCTCACCCATACATACTCCACAAATGAGAAACCTTCACCATGAATGAAAAATGTTATACACCAAAACACACTATGATTAAACCACAAAACATAAGAGGATAAAAAAGAAAAACTCTGAAAGCTTCTCCTCCCAAAAAAGTCATATAGAAAGAAACTAGAATCAGAGAAGCAACCAACATTTCAATAATAAAATTGGAAGCAGAAGAAAATGGAAGAAACCATCCAAAACGCTCACATGGAAAATAATTTCCAGCTTTAAATTCTGTATCAATCATGTGAGAAGAGACTAAATGAGATTTTCACACAATCCAGATCCTTTTTTAAAAAATTACATCACACACACACTCTTCTCAGAAAGAGACTGAGCAAAGTATACCTTCCTCAAAGAAAAGGAGAGAAAGCTTGCCCATCCAGCAAACAGGTCAATCAAGAAGCACCAGCAGATGAAGAAGAGAAAATTTCAGGTCAACAGTTGTGCAAAAGCCTCCAAGTAAGCAATTCATGATGGAGCAGGCAGGCATAGGGTACAGGGAAAACCAAACACACACACACACACACACACACACACACACACCAAATACACACACACACGGAAGAACCGAGAGACAAGTTGTTGTGTCTAAATTATTTGAGAATTTAGAGATGAATAAGCAGCACACAAATAGAATAAAAGCAAAAAAAAAAAAAACTTTTTGCTTTTTAATATGCTGTACAAGAAAGTCAATAAAATCACATTGCAACTGCATAGTTTCACTGTGAAAAATATTTACAGTAAAAACAAATGGAGATAAAATTATCTTGAAGATAAGCAGGTATGTAAGGATGAAGGATAAAAGAGAATCAAACATTTCTCTTCCTTCAGAGGAATTCAGTTTTTCATACCTGAAATTGAATTAAAATTAAGAAATATCAATATAACAATAATTAGTTACATGGAAGTAAAGATTAGAAGAACTAGCTGAATTGAAAGCATTTGCCTCCTGAAAATGAAAAATGACAATACTGCTAAGCAGGCAGAAATTTAAGAATATTAAATTCTTAAAAGGGTAGAAATGAATCATAAAATATATAAACCATGTAACTATATAAGGCAAACTGATAGTGGAAAATCTCATTCATTCCACAAGCAGGAAAACATAAATATTAATCTGGTACTCCAAGTTAAGCAAATTGTTAAAATTCAGTATAATTTATTTTATCTTACATACACTAAGTTCTCAATGTTCTTCACTGGGTTTTGGAAAATGACCACAGATGATACTACACATAGCTAAAGCAGGTCCCAGAAAATTGGCCAGGCTAGTCTATTTCTTCATCAATGAATAAATGAAAAGATTTTGACCAATGTTATTTAATTTTAACAACTGTTGTCATAAGGAATACATTCTTAAACATTCTTTTTTTTTTTTTTTTTTTTGAGACTTAGGTCTTGCTATTTTTGCCCGTGGAACCGCAGGCTCTCGTTGCCCGGGGTACCACATACTCAAGCAATCCCCGGCCTCAGCTTCCCAGGTAGCTGGGATTACAGGCACGCACCACCACCCCCAGCTCTTTTTTTTTTGGAACTAGGTCTCGCTACGGCCCCAGGCGGGACTCAAACCGCGATCCCTAGCCCCGGCCGCTTCATAGGCTGAAGCTTACAAGCACGAGCCACCGTGCCCGGCCTAGGAATACATTCTTGAGAGAGCAAATACACCTTAGTCATCAAGTCACACCTCTAGCTTTAGTTAGCACTTGGTAAAAGGGTCCCTAGACACCAATGCACAAAGAAGAATAGACCACCTTTGTAATCACAGATGGATAAATATGTTGAACACTCCACTGCCAAAGCCCCTACTTACCAAAGCGTCTTATAGTAGAGAGTTGTCGTTAGTGGGGGAGGGGATATAACAGCAGCTGAACCTTCTTCCTATATTTAGGACATTCTTCATCATGTGAGAATCAATGAAAGCCCCACCTTTCAACACAGAGGCTGAACACACATTTTCCTAGACTCCCTTGCAGCTAAGATACCAGTACATGATTTAGCCTTGGCCAAGCCTGGCTTTAAAGCTGGAAGCACAATGAAGGGGGAACAGGAAGAAATTATCCTGGGTGAAAGTAGTGGCAACAGCATCCATTATCCAGAAGCAACAAAGGCTGAGGTGACAGAACTGACATTGTCAGTTCCTGAAGTCCAGTATTCAATGACAGGGTCTAGCCTGCACACCCCCGATCACATCACACAATCTTGGCTATGAATCTGGCTGCTAAGTCTCTACTTTTAAATTTTAACTATCCTTTTAACTTTTAGCTATCTTATAACTATCCTTTTTAACTATCTTTTCTCTAACTTCTAGTAGCTTCAGAAACTAGTCAATAATTATTAATTCATTACTTATCTGCTTAAATCACTCAGTAAGTCTCCACTGCTGCTATCTAAAAACCCTGTTACTCCAAGATGCATAGAAATAGGTGGCTATTGGCTGAAGTTAAGAATGAAATGTTATGTCCCTTAAAATACCAAAGCTGAACCAAGGACATTTATCCACAGGGAATACAGGAGGCTAGTTTTAAGGTAAAAATAAAACTGCTGCTGAAATGGGTTAATTAAGAAAGTTCTGAAAGGCTCATCTATTTCTCAAATTGTTTTCTCCCAGTAGAATGCATTCTAAGTTCTAAACCACTAACTAACAAGCCATGGGAATGTAATGTTTGTGAATTGGGAGCCGCCACTATTTACATCTGGCAAAAGGCTGATGTTTATGATTCTTATTGTTGTGAGTGGAAAGAGCAGTGGGTGAGGAAGCACAATTTTCTTTCTACTTACAAAAGAACTTTTTGAGAAATGAAGGCATTTGAAAACCAGTGGTCAAGAACTACTTATGACTATGAAAATGCAGACCAAGGTATCCAAGGATTTATACTCAACTATAGAGATATCAATATTGCTGAAAGCTGCATCCATCAGTTCAGCGGACTACAGCATCATATTTATTTCCAAGACTGAGAAAGCTAAACAATCTATCTGCATATGTTTCAAGCTAACCACACACATTTTGCAGATGAAGCTAGAGGTTAAGATAGATAGCTTGGAACAATCTGTTGACGTGACCAAAAGGGCTTCAGAGGAGTCAAATGTGTAACGACACTGATAGAAATATGACTGTAAAGAAAGCAAGTTTCTCTATGTGGTGCCGCTGTTTCCAGAAATGGAGGAATTCTTTCATGGCAAGGGATTGCCACAGTCATTCTTAATCATATAGAACAAGATTATACATATTCCATAAAGGAGGCTTCAAAACCAACGGACAGCAAAATGTATACATATACTTTCCTTCCTGAGATACTTGACAAAGATGGGCCAAGATATTAATCCCTCAGTCACAAAGTCAGGACATAAATTACCTTGGGGAAAAATTAATTTTCTATCTTAGTTGGTGATGTAAATGCTACTTCAAATTCTATCAGTTAAACCATCTTTACGTCTGTGAGGTAAGGTTGCATGAAATATGTCATAGACAGTGAAACAAGAGTTTCACTCCACAGTCGTCCAAGTGCATAATACTACTATGCTCACAAATGTTATGGAAAGCAGAGAAAAATTTATCTCAATCAATCCCAGATTGTCCTCCACTCCCCGTGCCTGCTTTTTTTGGGGGGGAGGATCTCACAAGGGCTAGTGATTCTGTATAACACAATGCGTGTTTATCTATGTAAATATGCAAATTTAATCACATCTCTTAAAAGGGACAAGGCATAATTCTGCTATTTAAGATTCAAAAATTTAAAGAGACGAGAAGTAGGGAGAAATCCCAAGAAATCAGCCTCAAAAACTGTTTTAAAGACCAGCTTTTCCAGAAACTTAAAAATATAGGATAGCTTTTTTGGTTTTTTTTTTTTTTTTGAGACTAGGTCTTGCTGTTTTTGCCCATGGAACGGCAGGCTCTTGTTGCCCGGGGTACCACAGACTCAAGCAATCCCCAGCCTCAGCTTCCCAGGTAGCTGGGATTACAGGCGTGTGCCACCACGCCCAGGTATTTTTTTTTTTTTTTGGAACTAGGTCTCGCTAGAGGTCCTGGGCGGGACTCAAACCGCAATCCCTAGCCCCAGCCGCTTCATAGGCTGAAGCTTACAGGCACGAGCCACCGTGCCCGGCTTTAGGATAGCTTTTTTATATACAAGTGAAAAGGGGGCAAATTCATAGCTGGTTAATGAACCCCAAAATAAGCACTACCTAAATGGCTACTTCCAAAACAGACTCAGTGTAGCCAAAACCTGAATTAATATATAGATATACAGAAATATTTGTTGGGCACTAGCAAGGGAAGATATTGGCAAAAGGAAAAGGGAAGCCCTCCGTCTTCCAGGGCCTGAGTCTCCATGCCGAGACAGAATCTCTTGTAGATGTGCTAGTGGTTTCTTCAGGGAGTGGGTGGTGTTGATCCCAGTCAGAAGAAGCCTTCTAGAGGGCGGGAAAGAACAGGATGAGGGCTACCATAGCTAGTAGTCAATTTTATGGAACACTTGAGGTTTTGTAAAAAAGTCATAAACAACGTTTATCTACTATAGAGAAGTAAGGAATTTCCTGTGTCCAGACTTGGATAAAGAGGAAATGGGAAAGCAGAATTCCCAGCAAGGTATCCCAGCACTGGTAGCAATGATTAGCAAAGTCTCCAAAGAAAAAAGGAAACCCTGGAACAGGGATCCAGACATGAGGAGTAGGCAGATCTCATCACATGAAGATGGTGCTCTTTCTGAATAATCTACAAGAAAGAAGCACGGATTTAAGTAGGAGACATGATGTGTTTCCTTGCAAATCATTTCAGGCCAAGAACAGATTTCTTGATACTGATGATAATAGGCTGACACTCAGTTCTGCGAGTACTGCAATGACCACCTTGCAGGCTCAGCTAGCATCCTTCCAGATTGGCCAGGTATTGGTCCTTAACAATGTTGAAATTCTTCCATCCTCAGTATCTGCTCTTGCTCCCTAGGCCTGCAAAAACACTAACCTTCATGTTACAACTTGGTATTTATTTCAGATTTAGGAATGAATAACCTATTAATAAACTCTGAGTAAACTCTGAGATATTGCTATTCCCGTTTTATAGGCTAGAAAATTTAGGCTCAACGAAAGAACTCATTCACAGTCCTGGACAGTAAGAGAGCCCAAATTTCAGTTTAACTTAATTAAATACTATAGAATAGTCCAGATTCCCTCTACTCTGGAAATCTGCCCCTTAATCAAAGCTAACACTGCATGGAACTTCAACTTTAGGGTTGAAGATAAATGTATCACTATCTCACAAAATAACATGTGAAATACTGGTTATAAGCATGATTTTAACCCTACATCCAACTCTCATACTGCAATTATTGACAAGTACCCAAATACCGACTGACAATTACCCAAATACCTAAAACAGTTACATCAATCCACATGACAGATACTAATTTGTTTCCATAAATCCATGTATGTGATATTTATTAAGAGGAAAAACCCCATTGGATTCTTCCTCTTCTTTCCTGGAGCAATGCCCTTTTGCCTGGTGTGGACGTGGTTTCCTGGGACACAGTGGCCTGTGCTTAGTTTTCCAAGTGTGTCTTTGCTGAACTAAAAATTGACCAATAACTGGCAGTGAAAGAGATGGAGTGATGGAGTGATATGGGGGGGGGGGAGGCTTAAAGGGGAACACACAAAAGACAAGAAAAGAAATGTAAACAAAAACTTATACAATAAAAAAAAATTTTTTTTAAGAGAAAAACCCCAATATATTATATCCATGCCCTTGGACTCCCTAAGCAAATTTCTCAATTGATTGAAATATTACCACCATTTTTTACTAGAAGGTTCAATTTAACAGAAGATTTAAAGAGTAAAGCATAAATTTAACAATTTTCCCTCCAGTCATTTCTTTACGCCCCTGACAAAAAGCCTTTGGTTCTAAGAAATTGTTTTATTTTCTAGAGAATAAATGAACGTGAATCTAAATTATCATGCTTTGAAACAGTGAAACTCTAAATCAAAAGAAGAGATACTAAGATGCTAAGCACTACTCATCATCATGATAACCTTAAATATGTCCTTTTTTCTGGTTACACCAGTCATTAGCTGTAACTGAAGTTCCTTTTGTTGAAATCAGCTTATTTCACTTGATATCTGATTCTTTCTAGTATTCATTCATGTTCTCTTCTTTCTAGTTAGTATAAGAGGTCAGACACTAGCCTAAATTGTAATTTTACTAGTATTTTGTTCACATTAAGTTAATTCATCAAAGCAATGAAATCTGAACGTTATATAGATTTTTTGTTTTAGACAAGGTCTATGTTGTCCAGAGTAGTTCTGATAGAGGGTGCTGCTTCCTCCCCCCCCCCCATTGTCTCCTGTTTAAGATTGCAGATTTCAAGGACAGATATGCTAAAATGTGAGAATGGCCTTATTTGGAATTTCCCTTCAGGGAGATGCAAGGGGGAGGAAGAAGTGAAATGGTCCAGGTGTGGTTCCTGAAAGGCAGGAAATGAGGGTATATAAAGGGTGTGGAAACAAAGAGAAGGATTCCAATATGGAGATCCAATAGAGAGAGATGCAATGGAGGAGAGATTGGAATTGGCCATTTTGTAACGTAAAGATGTGAGCCATGTGGACTTGGCCATGTGGCCAAGGCCCAGGGGTCTGCAGCCTTTGGCTAGCCCAAGCTGGCAGCATGTGTGCTAAATGCAGTTAAGGAGTTTGCAGACTTGAACTCCGTGTTGGAGTTGGTTTTGCTGAGTTTGACTTGTGTCTGGAAGAGGCCGTGCAAAAGTTAGGCCTGAGAAGAAAGCGAACTTTGCTGGCCCGGCACCATGGAGTTTCTATTACCTGGAGATATCAAGGAGAAGACGGCATGGAGAAGCTGAAACACACCAAAGGAGTGCACCAAAGAAAGATGTCTTCAAAAACATGGATTGAACTCTGACTGGCTGACACTGGTGAGATGATGAGGACTGAGAGACTGAGCAATGTGGGAAAGGACTTTGGACAATGCTGAGAAAGGTTTTGGACAATGTTAAAGTAATTGGAGTTTTGCTTACATGTTTCTTTCGTAGTAATTAGGAAATCACTTTATTAGAAATAAATTAGTCTACACTGATAGTCTTGCTTTGACTTGGTATTTTGGTTGAGAAGGCTGGGGATGGTGGAAAGAACCCATGAGAGTTTAAGCTGTTTCTAAGTTTTTCTTTTCTGCAGTTTTTGGAGCTGGGAGCTGAGAAGCAGCTGCCTGGCTTTTGCATATCAATAGTAAAGGTAAACAGTGAAAATGCTAATTAACTGCTTGGAGCCTGCTTTGTAGAGAGAAGCAGGCAGATAGGTGTATCTAGATAAAGGTAAAGGTAAATGCTAATGGCCTGCTTGTAGCCTGCTTCAGAGAGAGAACCAGGCCCCCATGTGTTTAGTTAAAGTTAAAAAGTTTTTTCTGGTTGCCCTATTTCAGTTCTGATCCTGGGGACTAAAGCAATCCCCAGCCTCAGCCTCCCAGATAGCTGGGATTACAGACGCCCACCACCAACCTGGCTGCTTTTTCAAGATCATGTCTTGTTATGTTGCTTGAGGTAGTCTCAACCCAGTAAACTCAAGTGAGCTCTGGCCTCTTTGCCTCCCAGTGCTTGGATTACAGGTGTGTGCCACCACACCCAGGTATAGAGAATTTTTTAAAAATGGAAGCTGCAATTTCCTTCCTTTTTTTTAATTTAAAAAAAAATTTTTTTTGTTGTTGAGACTAGATCTTGCTATTTTTGCCCATGGAACTGCAGGCTCATGTTGCCCGGGTTATCACAGACTCAAGCAATACCCAGCCTCAGCTTCCCAGGTAGCTGGGATTACAGGCACATGCCACCATGCCCAGCTATTTTTTGGGGGCTAGGTCTTGCTCGCTACATGCCCCCGGCAGGAATCAAAACTGTTCCCTGGCCACAGCCTTGGCTTGCAATTTCCTTCTTAATGGGGTGGTCATTTAATTTATCATCCAAAACTAGATAAGTGATACTGAAAGAGGGCATTTAAAAAATAAACTAGAAACAGGCATGGCTGGTATTGATAGGGTGCACTACCCCCCTCCCCCATTGTTTAAGATTGCAGATTTCAAGGACAGGTATGCTAAAAATGTAAGAATGACCTTAGTTGGAATTTCCCTTTAGGGAGATGCAGGAGGGAGAAAGGTGACACAGGTTTCCTGGAAGGCGGGACATCAGGATATATAAAGGGTGTGCAAACAAAGAGAAGAATCAGAGAGAAAAGTTCAATGGAGAGATGGGAATCAGTCATCTTGTAAAGATGTGAGCCATGTGGACTTGGTCAAAGGCCACTGGGGGCCTGCAGCCCTTGGCTGGCCTGGGCTAGCAGCATGTGTGCTAAAGACGGTTAAGGAGTTTGCAGATTTGAACTCTGTGTTGGAGTCTGTTTTGCTGAGTTTGACTTGTGTCTGAAAGAGGTCGTGCAAAAGTTAGGCCTGAAAAGAAAGTGAACTTTGCTGGTCCAGCACCATGGAGTTCCTGCTACCTGGAAGACAAGGAGAAGACAGTGTAGAAGACAAGGAGGAGCAAGCCAAGGGAGCAGCCAAAGGAACATGTCTGCAAGTGTCTGGAGATGAACTCTGACTGGACATTGGTGAGATGATCAGGACTGAGAGACTGAGGATTTTTGGGCAATCTGGGGAAAAGGACTTTGGACAATGCTGAGAAAGGTTTTGGACATTGTTAAAGTAATCTGAGTCTTACATGTTTCTTAGTTATTAGGATAATTAGAAAATCACTTTGTTAGAAATAAATTAGTCTGCACTGATAGTCTTGCATTGGTTTGGTATTTTGGTTGGGAAGGCTGGGGATGGTGGAATGAACCCACAGGGGTTTAAACTGTGTTTTTTAAGTTTTTTTTTTCTTCTGCAGTTTTTGGAGCTGAAGGCAGAGAGCAACGGGCTGGCTTTTGCATATCAATGGTAAAGGTGAACCGTGTAAATGCTAATGAACAGTGTGTAGCCTGCTTCCTAGGGAGAGAAGCAGGCCTAGGTGTGGCTACTTCCAGCTAAAGGCAATTGCTAATGTAAACTGTTTTAAGCCTGCTTCTTAGAGAGAAGCAGGCCTGCATGTGTTTTAAGTTAAAAAGTCTTCTTCGGGTCGCCCACTTTCAGTGTTACACCAGGAAATCAAAACGCAGGATGAGTCAACTTAACTAAGGATCCAGGCATAAAACTGAAAAACTAAGTCTCAATTTGTGAAATAAGAACCATGTTCCAGAAGGGGGCCTGGAAAGTCATCCTGGGGACAGAAAATCAGATGTGTCAAATCAGAAGATCAAAAAGGCTGTGATCTCTCTCAAGTAACCAATAGCATTTCCAGATTCCCTAAACACACTCCCCAACTCAGGTCTCTTGGTTATTAAAGCCGGTTGTAGATGTGGATTAAATCCACCTACGTCCCTATACTCCTTGGGTTATTTATTTTATTTATTTAATTCCACAATCATGCAAATCTGCAAGGTAAAGGATACAAATACAAGATTACCTGGCACTCTATACTTAAATCCTTGGTATAGGTTCAAGGTTGATAAGGTGGTGGGAAAACCCCAGAGTAGATAACAATAAAAAGTAAAACAAATGAAAAATAAATCCTTGGTATAGACTAGTCATAATCCTTATACAAACATCTCACCCTCGCTGGCAACAGACACACTCAAACATGCTATATAAAGTGTAATTCCCATTTGATTTCTCCCCAGGAGTTTTTCATCTTTAAGGTCTTAGCTTCTTTACGTGGGCTTTAGAGGTGGCTGTGCAGCAGCACCTGCAAGCCTACATTGAGGTGGGGGTGTTCAGCCTTCAGAGCTTCACAAGAACAATTCCTAACCACCTTGCTGTGAATGGCACAACTCACACACTAATGCAGTTTCACATACAGCTTTGGGAAGCACATAGGCGGGAAAGGCACTTGCTTCGGCTATGTCCCTGAAGGCTGAGGCCGCCACTATGTTTCGACAAACTTCTTGATGACTCTGGCACACATGGGGCACAGTTGGTGCAGCGAATAGGCTGTTCGT
Organism: Uropsilus gracilis; assembly: GCA_004024945.1. Classification (NCBI taxonomy): domain Eukaryota; kingdom Metazoa; phylum Chordata; class Mammalia; order Eulipotyphla; family Talpidae; genus Uropsilus; species Uropsilus gracilis. The sequence continues at coordinate 108,085 of PVHY01001721.1, forward strand.
GGCCATGACGCTTTTTGGTGCAACCAATGTTCCTTATTTTCTTAATCACCTTGAAAGCAAGAACCCGAGAGAGCTATCAAGTTTGTTCTATTGCCACCCTCACATTCCCTGAAATTACCTTAATTTCTCCCCCTCTCTGTGAGTTTCCTTTTACTTTTCTTCCCTATATTATTTCCAATCTGAGTCACTCAAAACAGAGGTCCTGGGGATGCTACAGATACCGGACACTGCAACTCCCACATAGAATGAGGACTCCAAGGCAGGATCGGATACAACCCTCCACAGGTAACTGTCCTATTACCTATTTGCAAGAAATCGTTTCCAACTCAATACAGTTTCCTCCAACCTCCATTTCTCCCATCCAGGTACTAACCAGGGACCCTGCTTAGCTTCCAAGATCAGACGAGATCGGGCGCATTCAGAGTGGTATGGCCATAGACTCAACCTCCATTTCTGCATGTTCTAAGTCACTCTGTGCAAGGACTACAATTGCAGAGTCTTCACGAAGGCACCTGCTGTTGACTTGTACATCATTTACTGATGCAAAAGACCAATAAACAAAACAACTTTTGTTAAGGTGTCAAATTTCTGCCTCTTAAAAATTATACAAACGTTCTCCCCCTCAAGACACACACACTTGCATCCTAATTTCCTTCTTGAAACCAGTAAAGGAACGGAGCTGCCTTTCCTACCTTCAATTTCCAGCATGTGGAGATTGTTTCTAGCACAAAAGAAGCCCTTAATAATTACCTGTTGAATAAATGAATGAAGGAAGGAATCAGGGTTAGTTACCTCTTTCCTGATCCCCACTCAAGACCGTGGCTCACGGGTTAACTTTTCCTAAAAAGCACTGTCACTGTTAGTAACAGTTTTGGGGGCAGACAAGACCCCAGCCAGTCAGCAAGAGTGTAATACTGATACGGGGATAGGCATTGGCCACATGGCCAAGCTCATAGGATTCACATCTCCTTCAAAACCTGATCAAAATAGTTGAATCCTTCTTCTTTGTTTTCAACCAATATTTATACCCTTCCTTCCAGCCAAATCTTGCAGCCTAGATGCCTCTGGAGGAAGTAAGACCAAACCAGTTTTCTTTGAAATTTGCAAATCTATAGCAACAGGAGAGTATCTCCTTATCAAATGTATGTATCAACTAAGTTAATGGGAGGGGAGGTTGGCAACCCCTTACCATTACTACACAAGCTTCCTAACCATACTCTATCATATTCTTTTTCTTATCTATAAAATACAGATCGTTCTACCTACTTGGCACAGTTTTTTGGGGGTATTTGCGAGATTTGAAAACAATTTCGGCAAAGGGTGAAGTAAAAACCCAATGATGAATGAAGTAAGCTGCTCTTCATTTCTGTGATTCCTGATGAACATGCAACAATCTATTTGGCCAAAGCTGCTTTTTATTCGACCCATCTCTATACATCAAGAGCTATAATATATAAAGAGAGTGTGCCTGCTGTTGAATATGAAAGGCAGAGTTCAGCACCTACTTTAAAATGCAAAAGACAATTAGTTCCCAAGTAAATTAAGTCAGGTTTTACATTTCAAACCAGACACAGAGTAGGAGAAGGCAACCCTGAGAATGGTGTTCAAAGCTCAGCATTTATTGATAGCTCCTGCTTTTCGCGTCAAGAGCAAAGGGGCCAAGCCTGTTCTTATTTGAATAGGCTAAGTTATTGAAAACTTCAAGAAATAAGGTTTGATCTGAAGAGTCAAACTTGCTCTCCCAGCAATCTAAGATCTAAAACTCCAAAAGGAAATAATGAAACCGTGACCCCAACTGGCAGTGTATTTGTCCCCAATATGGGCTGTGTGTTTGTTCATAACATTTAGGCATTGCATTAGCTGTGTCTGAAAAGAGGTAAAAGAGGGCCTAAATAGGAAGGGTATTTTTACTTTGTTACAAATTCCGGATGCAGACTTGCAGGAGAGAATGTTTCACCTAGAGGGAGTGTGGAAGGAAATTGGACCCTTTGGCTTTTAGGAGAGAGAAAAAATAATATATTAAAAGAAAGGAGCAGGGACTTTTGGGACATGAACTTTTGGGAAGGAGAGAGAGGAGGCAAATTCACAGAGCTCGGAGGTTTTGGCGCCTGGAGAAAAGGGCCCAGAAGACCCTTGTGGGCTCTCCCAGCATTAGGCCCAAAGGGTCCGGAGCAGTGTGAAGGTGGAGGAGAGGTGACCCTGACCAAGTGCTGAGTGCCACCATGCAACCCAGAGGGACCCCAGCTGAACCTCCTGTTGGGAGTGACCAAAGGACAAGGGCTTAACTTGGCAATTGAGGACTGGGGTAAACCCCCGTGCAGCTCCCAGAGGAGCAGAAGTGGGGGTTCCTTTTTGTTTGGGGTACTTGTCCAGTGTGGACTATTAGACCCTTTGCTTTTTTCCCTTACTGTAAATAAACCCCTGGGTTTACCCTTACTGCTCTTTGATCTCTGGGCAACTGCTTATGTGCAGGCACAACCCACAGTGACAAAAGGTTAAAAAGGAGGTAATCCCCTACCCCAGCAACAGTAACATCACAAATCTGCATCTGATTTACATCTATGAAGAAGTAGTGCCTGAGACAGAGAGCAGAAGCACTTTCCTTCCCCTTCAGGCCAACCTGCCCTCCAAGCAGTGGCCTCTGGAAGCAGGCAGCTCCTGAGGGCCCTGGACTTCTCCCCTCTCTGCTGCATCTCTGGGAGCTACCGCCTTCCTCTTGGCCAGTAGCAGCAGCAGAGAAAAACTCTGAACCTTTCCCCAGGGTTTGATTCCCTTCCTCCCAGCTCACTTCTGCTAGTCTCCTGCAAGGTGAAAGAAACGGTGGGAGTTTTGCAAAGCGATGTTGATGGGGAATTAGATTTTCCATTTTCTTGAAAGCCATGGTTTTGGTCTCTCCTGGTTCATCTACAGTGGGCATGTAGGGCGGGAAGCAATGCCTAAAGTGTGTCCTTAAGAGTTCCCCAAAAGCTGGGCAGTCGTTACAAGAGAAACTGAAATCTGGTTTAGAAACCCCAGTCACCTTGGGATAAGCACAGGTTGTATTACTGAAGCATCATATTCTCTTTGACAAGCTCACAACTAAAAAGTATGTGGGGGCCCCACCCGCTACCCTTACCCACTATTTTCAATGAGCCAAGTGAGAAGATCTCTTAGCACAATCTGCTTTCTTTTATTTTTTTGACCCTGTACCCTTTGTTTTATTATTTTTTAAGTGATTACACACACATATTACTGTATACCCCCAAGGTTCTCCCACCACCTGCTTTCTTATGCATCTTCATGGTGTACAGGCACATTTTTAAAATAATTTTATTTTTTAATTGATTGTACATATGTTTTTATATCAGTATCTACCCAAGGTTCTCCCACCATCTTATCACCCATGAACCATCTTAATCTGTTGTGTCCATCCTTCTCCCAATTTTACCCTCCTCCTCTTCTCTTGCTCTGTGCTTCAGTTATGTTGACAGTTTTAAATTTTCCTTGTCTATTTGTTTGTTTTCCCTATAGCACTTCTATATGTGAGACCACCCTGTATTTTTTTTTCTTTCTAACATGATTCCTTCTAGTTCCATCCATGTTGCTGTGAATGACATAAAGTTGTCTTTTTTGATTGATGAATAATACTCCATTGTGTGCATATACCACAACTTCCTGACCCATTTGTCTGTTTCCTGGCTTTTGTAAATAGTGCTGCAATAAACATCTGAGTACAGGTGTCCTTTTGCATTAGTGTTTTGTATCTTTTGGGTAAATCCCCAGAAGTGGAATTGCTGGATCGAATGGTAGTTCCATTTTCAGTAGTTTAAGGGTCCTCCACACAGCTTTCCATAGTGATTGGACCAGCTTGTATTCCCAACTGCTGTGTAAAAATGTTCCTTTCTCTCCACATCCTTGCCAGCATTTGTTGTTGCCCATTTTTTTTATATGGGTACAGGCACATTCTTGCTGAGGATCCCCAAGTTCATGCATACACTGAGGAACTGGGGTGCGAACCCAGGCCGTGAGGCGCCAGGCCCAGCAATGACCTGAACAAGGAAAGCACATCTCTAATGCCTACACCTGGGGCAGCCAGGACCAAACAAGAGTGACCGTCTGCATGAGGGCCCCGCATTATTTGACTAATCTTTGTGCAAAAGACAGCGTCCAGCATTTCATGATCTTGAAAATATCATTTCAACACAGGGCCAGAGACCTGCCATAGCTACGAGGTAAAGGACACAAGCTTACAGCCCCTGAGAAGATGCACAAAGTGCATTTGGGTCTTGGCTTCAGCTTAGACGGCAAGCTACAAATTAATTAAAAGGGCAATTAGGAATTTCCTGATATTTAGTGATCAATCTAGATATCAAATTGAAATCCAATGACTCCTTTTTAAATTTTACTTGATTACAACTGAGGCTCGCCATAAAATTATACCTATAATATAGTTATATAGTATATATAAGTATATATTGTAGTATATATGACATATATTAATGATATGCTCTATACATATATGTTATATAAATTATATATAAATATTTAGCATATGATATATATGATGTGTAATATATATTACATAATATGTTATATGTCATATTATATATCATTAATATATACCATATAAACTACAATTATGTATTATGTTTTTTAGCTTATATATAATAATCAATAATATACATGATATATATGATATGCTATATATATGATATTAATGTAATATGGGTATATTATGTTATAACAAATATGTGATATATACAATATAGCATGTATCTATCATAAGATTATTATATATAGTTTATATATAATTTATAAATATCTGAATTATAGGACACAAAAATCTTATATATATCATATATTTTATGACATTAATATATGAATAATACATTATTATAACATATATGATATATGGTGTGTATTATATATCGTATATAATATGATTACATATATAATTTTTATATATTATATATGTAATTTGAAAATCACTGAATTTTAGGAGATACAAAAATCTCAGAGATTATTTTACCAAGACATATTTTGTTGAACAAGGAGTTATGAGAGACAAAAGAAGTGAAGACTGGGTCCATTCCTCAGGCTCTTATAGCCAAGTACATTCAGTAAAACTATATAAGCGTATGGTCTAATTCAAGTTAAAAACACAAGATAAAATCAGGAAATGCTATTGGCGAAATTCAAGTAAGATAGTAAAGGAGTTTACCAAATGGAAAAGATTATTTGAAGCACAGAATAGTGGTTCAGTGTCAGAAAGAGAAGACCTAGGTTGAAGCCTTGACTTTCAGTCCCAAGTTGAGTAAATGGTCAGACAAGTTATTTGAGTCTCAGTTTCAAAAATCTTCAAAATGGGGCAAAATACCTACCTCCCAGAACTGATATCAAATAAAACATGTGAAAATTATTTTGTCCTCATTTTTATAAGAAAAAGCATTACTTTATGTTAAAATAAAAATGGATATATATACTGCATTGTAATATACAGAGTAGTACGTATATACTACTCTTGGTATTAGCATAGAAAAACATGTATATATAGGATATATATAGGATAACTCCATATATATAATATAGGGTTATAGATATAACATATACCATAATTATATATGTAATTATATTACATATAATATAGGATAATGTAATATAGGGTAGTAAAATAGCAACTCTGGCAGCCATGGCACCTGGAGTCAGTCCACTGACTCCAGGATTTTGGTGCGCCCCAGCTGCCACACTCAGGCTAGGTGGAGGGGGCTTGAGTGAAGGTACCGCATAGGGGTCTCCTTTGTTCTGTCTGGGAGATGGAGGAAGCCCTGCCTGGGGGTGGGTGACACTAACCCCCTCTGGTTTACTCCCACTCCAGTCAGTCCTCATCAAGAACAAGAAGCCCATAAATAATCCAACAGAAGAAATAGATGAGGTTGAGTGATATGATTAAAAGCCCTGGACATACAATTCCCCTGGGTAGGACCTAAAAAGAGCTTGGAGAGAACCATCAAACATAGGATGCTGAGTCCAATTATAGAGACGACTTATCAGGAAAACTCCATCACTGTCACAGGGGCCTAAGAGTCAGAATTCTGGTTCAGAGAAGCTGCCAGCAAACGCGAGGCACATCCCCTCTGGACAGTGCGAGGAAGGCCACAGAAATATGGCAGCCACCCAACAGCTGAGCAGCAAACAATGACCAAGGAGACCAACAAGACCAAGCATCCGCTGACATCTGTCTCCTCGAAAGAACTTCCCAACTGACAAGGGAGAGGAACCAGACCAGAGGCTACAAGGCAAGGAAGGAGGAAAAAAAAGAACACCAAAAATGGACTGAGACTACATCAAACCACCTTACACCAGTAAGAATGGCCCACATCCAAAGAACGGGCAACAAGAATTGCTGGCGAGGATGTGGAGAGAAAGGAACACTACTACACTGCTGGTGGGAATGTAAACTAGCTCAACCACTATGGAAAGCGGTCCCTCAAGTTAATGAAAATGGAACTACCATTTGACCCAGCAATTGCTCTTTTGGGAATCTACCCAAAAGAGACCTCAATGTGGGTACAAAAGGGACACCTGTGCTCGGATGTTTACTGCAGCACAATTTATAATTGCAAGGTCATGGAAACAACCTAAATGCCCCAAAATGGATGACTGGATGAAAAAAATGTGGTATACATACACAATGGAATATTACTCATCAATTAAAAATGACAAATTCGACGATTTCATAACAACATGGATGTATTTAGAAGAAATCATATTAGCAGAAACAAGCCATAAAGAAAAAGACAGAAACCAAATGGTTTCACTAATATATGAAAAAAATAAATAAAAGCCTTGAGGAAAAGTCAAAACAAGCTAAGCACCAAACTGAAGCACACAACTTTGAGCAGGAGGGAAAGGGGGGGAAGGGATGGGGGGGGAAATCCTTGAGATTACAATGTTGTGAAATTTATATATAAATAAAAAATTAAAAAATTAATGGACTGAGAACAGAATGGAGAAGGAATTCTACAAGGAGGAACAGGTACTGATGGACTCCAAATGAGCTCGAACTGGCTGCCCAATACAAGTTAAGACTGGAAATCTGAGCAGCACAGTCTACCATGCCCCGGGAACACAGAGCCTCATGCAGAAAAAGGACATTGTTCCAGAAAAAGAAGAGACTGAAGGACTAAATGGGGACCAGTGAATTAGTAACAAGAGAGATGGAGTGATAGCAGGTGGGAGAGGTGTGCTAGGGGGAGGAGAAAGAATCCCCAAGAGACCAACAACCAAACAAAGACCGATGTTGTATGATACAAAAAAAATAACTTAAAAAAATATAGCAACTCTTTCTTTAATTTTAAAATAATCCTAATTATTCCAAAGTACATCCATACTTGGCAATACCACAGACTAGATTATACATAACCCTCATAATATGTTTGCAAAGTAATGAGACTTGTGAACTGTGAACTTTGTAGTAACGTTTCAAATATCACAATTCATAAAGTTCTGTCTAACACACTTCCCAGCACACTCTCATTGTTAAACGGCTGCTAGCAGCACCTTCTAGAAGCACATTCACTTTTTTATCTCTTCTCCAGCCCTACCTCTTATGCCCCTTAACCAGTCTGTCCAAGGTCTGGCCAGGTCCTACTATCTACTCTCAAAAAGATGAGGAAACAGACTTGGGGAGGATGGAGACTCCATCTGATGATAGTGCTACTAAAAAGATCATGTCCACCAGAAGAGGCTTAGCCCTGAAGCACATGGTTATTTCTTTGTCTAAGCTCTCATTCTCATGACTATTTATTGCTTAGAGACCTTGAGCCTGTACCTCGGCACACCTGTGCCCGCCTCCTATTAGCGCCAACCAATTTCTGTGATGACAAAGCCTACCCTACCTACTCCCTACAGGTATTAGAGTGCTTTAGCACAGTGAGTTCCCGCCACTCTAAGGCCACTGGCTTTCACTGTTCCACCCCTCAGTACATGCTTTCTCTATAGCCCTGCAACTCTGTCCTTTCTGCCTTCCAACTCAGTGCACAGACTCACATCAACACCCTGTAGTGAACTTATGTTCTGCTTCTTCAGCCCTCGCGGGCTGTGTGAATGTGAACAAGTCACTTCCCCCTGGAGTTTCTAGAACTTCTCCCTATGAATTACTATGAAAATCAAGTAGCCCCCACATTTTTTGGACAGAGGCGCCCTAAGACACCTGGATATTATCAACTATATCACGTGAACCAAGAACTCTGTCTTAGCGACACTGTGACTATATGACAGGTATGCAGCCTTGCAAATATGAAAACTTTATCTGCTTATGTTTGTGTACACACACCCATATGTTTACTAACCTGTGATTTATGAACTTTTTCCCAATTTGCTAACTTAATCAAAATACAGTTAGTAGACACCAAGAGTTTAGAAAAACATAATGAAAGAAAAATACTTAAACCTTAAAGATTAGAAAATATCGTTTTCAACTTCTTTTGGAAGGGGTGGGCCAAGAAACATTTGGATTTTAGTGGTTAAATAGTTGTCAAATATATGGATTTTAGATTTCAAACATGAAATCCATCCCCTCCCTTGTCACAAGGTACATATTGAATAAAAATCATTTGAATTCTGAATCTGAAACTCAAAATTCTTTTGAGAGCAAGAGTCTACCTCATTTATCATTGAATAACGAGCTGTTAACGCAGTACCTGGCAATAGTAGTTGTACAACAAATATTGACTTAATAAATGAACTTCAAGCTGAGAAAGCATAAAGTCTATAAAACATTTTGCATCTCCAATTAATTTAGATTGCAATTAGTTCAAATAAATAATATTCCAAAGTCTATGAGATGTACCCACATCTATTAAGCTGCACCTGCACTATACAGAGCTTCTTGGCAAGGAGATATATGTGGGCAGAGTCCTTCCTGAGACATAGAAATACAGATGAAGGCAGCTAAGCAGGATGGGCACCTGCATACCTGTAATATAACAAAGGGACCAAGGAAGACACAGAGTTTTACATGCAGTACCTACCAGACATTAACACCATTTTGATCATGAGTTGCCTATTCAGAGCACATCTGGCTACAGTAAACACTACAGACATTACAGAAGGCGAATCCCAGTCTATTCTCTGTGTACAGATAAAAACCCTAGTCTACATGTATCACATACTTATATTTCTCTCTAACAGCCAGAATAGGCTAAAAGGAAACAAAAAGCTAATATCCAGGTGCTTTACAGTCACTAAAAATGACACTGCAAGTAAATATCTATTAGCATGAACAGTCAGTATTAAATAGAAGACAGATTAAACACTTCATAGCATATACTACTCTTCTGGCATTAACATATAAATATATATATGCATTAAATAGAATAATAAAAATAGAAGCTTTTTTCTTATTTTACAGCAATCCTACTTCCTCAAAGGTACATCAAGCATTACATACTCCAACTGGCAGAAATCTACCCCAATAAAAGGACTTTAAAACGAGGAATTGAAAATAAATCTGTGATTAGAAAAAAATTAAAACACAGACCTAAAGGGAATCATAAATGAGTACGGAGGTTGTTTGGTTCAGAATTCTCCCCTTTAACGGCATTGCCTTCTGCAAAATAATTCACCAATGCCCTTGAGGACCCCTTAAAGCCTTCAAAGTGCTATGGAAATCTCCCTTGTGACTTCAGTAAACTGCATAAAGGAGATTCCTCCTTCTCCCTCCATCCCACCTTCCCCCTTAAGGTTCACGTCTATGAAAACCAGTTCTTCAGGATCAGATTTATGTGGAGAATGCTTATGAACTATAACCTTCTATTGATTTTTTTATAATCAGAGGTGAAAAATAAACATCTGTCTGTGCATATAAATATCCATCTATGACACCAAGTGTCAGTAAACAGGGATCTCTTTGCCAAGGCCCCTCTGGTATCAGGGACTGGTGCTAACTTTCTCCTGTGAACAGAACTACAGATGCCCTGCGTGTGCAAAACGGAAAGATAGCTTTTACAACAAAGTCACAAAGGGAATATTTTGCTATAATGGCTGGAAACTATTTCACCAGAGACTATATTAAACTTTAAAGGGATGCTGAATTATTTGAAAGGCATTTTAAGTAGCTTGCTTTCTGGGGCTAAGTTCGACTTTCCAGCTAAACACTCTGCAAATATCTGTATATGGAAGCCCAGAGAACAAATCTTTTGCCCTTTCCACTGCATTTCTGTGGACAGAGTGGTGACTTGTAACATAATCCTCTTTTAAATATCCCTCCACGATGGAATCAGAATACCACCTCGTAGGATTTCCTTTATTTTAAGGTTAATATTGACTACAAGACTATAAAACCCAACTAAATAAACTGCCATCATTTTTAAAAAATCCTACTGACAAGAGTATTTCACTACTGCAAATATTTCACTGTCACAAAAAATTTGTTTAGAGAAAGTATTCAAAGTCCTCACTTTCAATGGATTTGTTTATAGAGATTTGATGGTGAGAAATTATACTTGTAGGTATACAATGTGTAGGCATACAATTGACTTCAAATAAATGCCATAATTAAAGACCCTCTCTTGTCTCATTATAATTACTATAAAATAATACTCAATTCAATTATAAGTAAATTTATAGTAAATACAATATATAGTAAGTAAATCTGATCTTATTAGTCAATGCTACTCTGGAACTACTAGCAAAGTCCTTTTCTGTCTTGTTTTGTTTCATAGGCAGACCCATTTTACTGTCAGGAGCTGAAAGACTCAAGGTATAAAGTTTAGAAAATATTCTGTAAGTTAACAAACAGTTCTGTTGTCAACCATACTGTTTCTGTTGTGTGTGTGGTTGTGTGTGTGATACACTTCTAATAGTTAACTACATAAAAATGTTTATTGATGTTACTATCCTTAAAGTTATTCTATCTTTCCAAATATCAAGAAATAGACTGAGCAATTTTTTCCTACAAGATAGCAAAATCATTTATACATGTGTCTCAATCTGAATATCTTAAATAACCTTCTTCCAAGCTATACAAGGGATATAATAACCTTCTTCCAAGCTATACAAGGGACTTACTAAATAAGTGGCTCTACTTACATCCCTTTTCTGACAAGTACCAAATGGATTTCATTTATTCTAAAGTCCAAAGAAGTTATACAAAATAGCTGAAAGTCTCAAATACCTGAAGCTCAGAAAACTGGACTCACTTTCCAGCTGATTTAAACTGTAATTTACCTCCTGCACACCTGATAAAAAGTTTTATCACAACCATGAGGACTGAGTTTTGAAACCCAGAAGAAATGGGTCAAAGCAAAAACTTATCCTACTCACCTGGAAGATCTTTTAAGAAGACCTACTGAATCCCTTTTCAAGTGTCAAAAGCATGAGAGCATATAAAACCTACTAAGCCAGAAGAGAAAATAGAAAACTAATAAACCTCCTGTAAACTGTCTGAGAGAAGTATAATAGAATTAAAAAAAAAAAAAAAAGCTAGAAAAAGTACTTACTTCTCCGAGGTCTTTGGTACAAAGCACAGAAGGCAAGCTCCCTTTTCCCACAAAGTCTGTTAATTAATTGAGCAATCAGTCAGGTCAGGCAGCCCAAGTATATCTAGAAATTGTATAGAGACAAAAAGTTAAAATTTGAAGTCAAATGAGAAACTGAAAATCAAAACACCCCCTTTGCTATTCAAAGTCTCTGCATAATTTAAAATACAGATTTCACTGGAATAACTAAATATGAGCTATGTTAGTTACTTTTTTTAGTACAATACTAACAATGCTTGCTAAATCTAGACTGTATTTTGATCTGGCATCTTTTTTATTAAAGTTCCTAAAGTAGGAACCAGCAAGGCTTCTTGGCAAGTGCTCATGACAAAAATGTCCTTCTTAGGGAGGCATCAAAAGCAAGCTAGGGAGGATCTGCACTTCTAACTACACTGTGACTTGGGAAAAAAGGTCTTCCCAAATCACACTTGCCTGCCCCACCTTGCAAAGATGAGCTCATCTCACAAACACAGAAGTGGTTGTAAATACAAGTGAACAGTAACAAGTTAAAAGGAAATGATTAACAGCTTCTAAATGTCCTTCAAACTATTTACTTAAGCACACTTCACTCTTGCAGGGGAATGAGACTGCTTAGAGTCCTGTTAATTTTTTTCCCAATAAAACAGAAAATCAGAAATTGTCCAGAATAATAACCTCACTTAAAACCTAAGTTACACCTCCAGCAATCTGGTGAATAAAAAGGTTGAGTCGGTAAAACACATGCCACAATTATAAACTATAGCTTAAAGTCTGGGCAACCCAGAAACACACCCATTCTGGATGTTAGGTTAGATGGAACTCTAAGAAACATGGAAACTCATTTAAAAGGCGCAAGACATTAAGAAATGGGTCAATTACGAGGCAGGAACACTGCTGCAGTAGGCAGTCATAACTGACAGGCATACAGAATTCCACAAACATGAACAGGCACCTGTTATTACTGAGATTGTTACTGCCAACACCTACACAGTTGTGTTGACTCTTAATATGCCAAATGTCTCTAAGTGTTTTAGGTGTCTTAAGTCTATTTAGGATAGGCTCAAGTGGACTATTCCCTAGACATGACCCAATTACCACACAGTACATTCAGTTCTACTATAAATAAAGGATGTGTTCGCTCACTCCAAGGTTGATAAAGGAGGGAACAGTTGGAGCATAACTTAAAGTTCACATTTGTTTGTGCATAAGATTTTGCTGCAAGCAACAAGAGGGCATTACAGGAGATTATGCTGTAACCCCACACATTGGATCCACAGAATGCACATCACCCAGTGTCTCAACACCTTTCCAGATGATTCGTTTCACCAGCATGTCATGAGTCACACCCCTCCACATTGGATGCCCCAACTTTCCTGTCAGTTTCAAGTAACCCCTCTTCCACCACCTCAGTCACTCACAAATGTGTCCTTTAAAGGCTCAGGCCACACGGAAATGTCAAGAATTTGTCCAAATGAAATGCCATGGTTATGCATTTCTTACTTAACCTCCTAATATTTATAAATTTGTACTCAATTCCTTTCTTCTTTTTATGTGTCACTGGTAAAGGTGTTTGAGTTGTGTCCTGACCCTACTTTTCCCATATAAGTGCTATGGTTCTACTGCATGACTTTGCATAGCAGAGTGGTGCTTAAAAATGCATACACTGAATTCAGCAGAACTGGCTGTACCATAACTAGTACTTACTAGGATACTTGATATTTAATCCAGAAGGGGTTAAATTGTGATATTCCTATTTCTTTTCAACAGTTAAAAAGGACAGTTACCTATATGATACATATACATTAAGAATGTTGACAACTATCAGATAGAGACACTGAAGGAACAATTTCAGTTACATGAAAATTTTATTTGAGAAGTTCCCTGACAGTATTAGATAAATGAAGTATTATTGCATCACAGTGGACAAAGATAATGGTGGTATAAAGCCAGATTGTTGCAGACAAGAAGGCTTCACCAATATTGGAAAGAATAAGACTGATTGAATTATTTTTTTACTAATAAATTTAACTAAAAACTGGGGGGGAAATTCTGAATTTATCCTTTAAATATTGAAGATGTACGTGAAGATATGTACAAAGACATCTTCTAGTATATCATTCTAAGTTACTTTTTAAATATCCAACAACTAGTTTTTTTTTAATCTGTTTAAAAAACAGAGTAAGAAAATAGGAAAATCTTTTAAAGCAATGCTCCCTGAAACAAAAGACTATAAATGTTTGAAATAGCTCAAATTTGTTTAAAAGTACCTATCACTAGAAAGAAAAAGATTAGAAGTCAACATTTGAATAGCTGCTAATTAAAGTAGTAGAATTAAACTAATTTTTACTTTCTTTGCAGTTTCCTGTATAGTGAACATTTCCATAATCACTGCATCTACCTTTTATAATTAGAAATAATAATGTGCTATATAAAAATGGAACTAAGGTATTTTAGTGCCTCTTCTTATTCTGACTTTGATCTCACATGTGAATCCATCCAGAAGAATGAAGTCAGCTCAGGAACACAGAACCAGACGCTTCTTCCACAAGTAGTAACAGATCTAGTCACAGGATTCAACACTCGAAGGTGTTTTCTGCCATAACTCCAGGGCAAAAACAGTCACACAGGGATGTTTAAAGCACATCAATCCATTATAGAAGTCAAGATATAATTTGCTTTTACTAAGTCAAAATTTAGTAAGTAAATCCAGATGTCAGAAGATCTTTTGATTATTAAATTGTATACAAGTTGCCTTAACTACTGAAAGAAATCTCATCCTGAATGAAGACACTGTACTCGGGTACATTGCTCCTTGCAAATATGAACAAGACCAAAGAAACACAATGAATGATCTTGGACACAGAAACAAAAAACGACTCCCTTTCTTAGAAGGTAAGGAGAGATTGATCTATATGACAAAAGAACTCGGTTTTAAGAACATTTTCTTGATAACAATGCAATCTGACTTTGAAATAATCTTGTTAAAAAAGGTGAGTTTAGGGGCCAGGTATAGTGGCCCATGCCTGTAGGTGGCAGCCTAGGAAGCCACGGCTGGGGCCAGGGATCGCAGTTCGAGTTCCGCCAGGGGCACGTAGGGAGACCTAGTCCCAAAAAAATAGCTGGGCGTGGTGGCGCGCACCTGTAATCGCAGCTACCTGGGAAGCTGAGGCTGGGGATTGCTTGGGTCTGTGGTACCCCGGGTAATGTGAGCTTGCAGTTCCACGGGCAAAAATAGCGAGACCTGGTCTCAAAAAGAGGTGAGTTACCCCTGTGCCCTGTGTTAGTTAAATACCATACGCAGTGCTGAGAGCTGAAGAGCAAGGGCACTCAGGGATCAAGGAGCATACAGAACAGCCTGGCCACCACACACCTGAGCTCACTCACCTCTTCCCTGCTAACAACACAACTAGCTTTCTCATTCAACCTCCCCAACATGCTGTTACCCACAAACCATCTGTTGAGAGCAATTACTTTAATATGACTCTCCCATCTTAATACTGTACTGAGGATGAAAAGTTAGCAGCTTGTGGAGGGAGGGGCAACTTTTGTTTCATACAATTACAAACCCAAATCATCTGTGACACTCAGTGTACACATCTGAAATACTAATCATATCCTTCTGTGTAAAGCATAGATATAAGTAGGCATTTTTGTTTGTTTTGTTTCATTTTTTTATTCCCAAAGTATTGACTTCAATAAAAAACAAAGAAAAAGAAAATACTTATGTTTCAAATTTGCTTGCACTTTTAAACATTTGCTGGGGGGGAAAAAAAGCTCCCAGCTTCATGTTTTGTTTTGTTTTGTTTGTAGAAACGAAACAGCACATGATCATCTTAGTAATTGTATTATCTAGAAAAAGAGATCAGAGAGCAGATACTGAGTTCCAAAAAAATCAGTCAGTTCAAGTTCCAGAGTCCCCTCAGAGACTATCTTTTGATCAAAAGCATTCCGATTCTTTGGAAAATAACAATGAAATTCTTGGCTTTTGTGTTTCGCTGGTTGCTGCTAAAATGCTGTACACAGCACCTTTAATAATCTGCAGCCAAATATAAACAGCAAGTAGCTCAGATACCATAGTCGATTATGTATTCAAAATAAAAGCTATAAATTTCAGTTTTTAAAAGAAGTACAGAACTATAGCTATCCATACACACACCTCACACTCACTCTGAAAATAAAAGAACACTAAGAGACTTTCAGCAATGAAACTATATTTCTTATATGGCTTTAAGAATTAGCATATGGATAGCCTGGGGGAATATACTCTTCATATTACCAGGCATAAAAAAGGGCAACCGATTTTCAGAATCTACCTGGAAAACCAGCAGAAATTATTTTCTCAGGCTCTTTAGTCACCTCCAAGGCAGAATTCCAACATAACCTAAACTCATCTTTGGCATCATCACACTGCTGCTTCTGCATGACTGGGTCACTTCCAGTCCAAAGGCCATTGACTTTTCATGGCCTCCTCCTCTCTGTGAGTGTGGGGGGAGTGGGAGTGGCGAGAGAGACACAAAGACAAACTGGCAGAGATAGACAAAAACAGGAGCCTTTTACACATCATAGTAGCCAAATCTGGCAAACTGTGAGCAAATTTGGCAAACTGTGAGCCTTTTACGCAGCATAGTAGCCAAAACCCAAAGAACGGGGGAAAAAAAAACCACCAGTAACCATGGCTACATGTACTCTATATCCCATATAAAGAGAAATCAGAAAGGAGCCTATGGTTGTAAAGAAACTGACAAACAGGAATATAGTCCATTGGTGTTTAAAGCATTTAGTTCACTTTTCAAAAAATTTTTTCCAAAAGCCCTCTCTTCTAAAAGAATTAATGGTCATCCACTGGGGGTGAGGAGATTGGGGGGAATAAATGCACCAAGAGGAGGATGACAATAGGTAAAAAATAGCCATGGAAAAGATCCTTTCTCACTCAATCTGAAGAAGAGGAGGTTCCTCTGAAAAAGTCTGGAGAAAAACCCTGTGAGGTGTAGACACATCCGATTAGCCAGAAACTGCCCTTCTGCAGGATTTCTAAGGGTCAAGGCCACCATCCAAGCACGCTGAGCACTTCATTTCCTGCACAGCCCAGCCCACTCGAACAGGACTCCCATTAGCTCCCCAGCCCACACCTTTAAGCAGCTGCCTCCAATGTAACATGCTTGAAACAGAATTCTCCCCACCCAACTTGGGCTCTTGCTCCCACTGCCTCTCTCTTGGTAATCCGTTCAGTCTCAAAACTGCACCTTTAGCCTTCATTTCTGTTCCCAGTGGCTGATTCTTCACAGCTCTCTTCCTTACGCATGAGCTAGAAGCCATCCTGGCCCATACTCCAGGCAGAAATGACTCTTCCCTGTTCTTCTTCAATATTCCTGTCTACAGCGCTTAGCACTTTCCCCAGGCCCCTCCAAAGGACAGCCAAGGATGAGAAACGGAGTCTTCTAGCTGTTTGGGAGAGTGGTTGGTCCTGAAGCTTAGGCTTGCATGAAACACACTGGAGGTGCTTTTATTTTTTATCTATTTTTTATTTTTTGAGACTATGTCTCATTATTTTTGACCATGGAACCAGAGGCTCACATTGCTCAGGGTACCACAGACTCAAGCAATCCCCAGCCTCAGCTTCCCAGGTAGCTGGGATTACAGGCGTGCACCACCACGCCCAGCTATTTTTTGGGGACTAGGTCTCGCTACGTGCCCCTGACGGAACTCTAACTGCGATCCCTGGCCCCAGCCGTGGCTTCCTAGGCTGCAACCTACAGGCATGCGCCTTTTAAACTTATCACTGTATCTGTGGAAAGAGTCAGGGCATCAGAATTTTGTAAAAATCCCATCACTAGGCACTTTGCAAAACATCTTTGCTCGCAGAGATAATGCCTTACTCATTGCAGGCTAGTGTTTTCTCATTCTTGAACTACTTAAAACCTGATACTGTGTTTTACCCATTTTCCATAGGAAATGGATATTGTAACAGGTAAACTAATTTGTCCAGGGTCAAAGAGCATTAAAACTGATATTCAGACCCTAGTCTTCTGATTCTAGTCCCAAACAACATGCTCTGTACTGTTATTTACAGTTTTAAACACTGTCAGTTGTCCTTAAATCAAACATGTGGTCTTTGATGGAAGGGAATCTTTTTATGCAACTTTTTACACTCTCCAGAACCTAGCATTGTTCATAACTCATGCTCACTGACTTATATTTCAAGGCAGCCCAGAGACCATTTTTCTTTCTGACTTCCAGTTCCCATCCCTGCAAAGCCAGCCACCTCCTTCTCTGTGCGTCCGCACAGAGCACATGCAAATCCCACCTGCAGGGCCCAGGACTACACGGATGCCTGGAACGCAGCGGGCATTAACGAATGGTCACTGAATGAAATGGTTATGCATGAGACAGGTGGGCTTCTCAACAGGGCTGCTGTGTCTTCCCGAAAAAATATGACCTCATTTTGATGTTGATCACATTCTGAGGAAGATTATTTCAGGAAAGAGGGGGTCATGGAGAAGAAAGGAGAGAGCGGGTCTTGGGCCCCCGGGGTCTACGCTGCCTTGTGGAACAGCACTTCCAACGGTTACTGTACAGTCGACATCATTCATTACAAACTATCATTTCGTATGTTTGGGGTAGAGCCTGAAATTCTTCAAAACCTGTGAATTTCCCAAGATGTCTATGCTTCCCAAGACCTGACTTTTGAGGAGCAGAGTTCCAGGTAGCTACAGTGAAATTGTGCCCGCTTCAAGAGCTATAACATGTAGATGAAGATGATTAAATAAATTGCCAGAATGTTAATGCTTCTTTCTGCTTTTCTATAATTTTCAAGTATTCTAGAATGACTCTTGCTGATGGAATAAAAATTTTAAATGCTATATATATGCATGCATATAAAACAGTACATTTGGACACTTCCACTCCGCATAGCTCCATCTTTATTTAAGGAACAAATACTTAAAAGGGCTAGACTTAGGAGATAACAGGTTGGTGAATTTAGCAATTCCCTATCTACTCATTTTAACAGGCAGATTAACATAAAACAGCAATTACCCTTAACAAGCAGCTACCATGACAAGCATTGTTTTCTCTCAGGTTCCTTTCCCTTAAAAGAAAGAGAAAGAATCCATTCAGTTGGAATACAATAAAAACAGGCCAAATTAAGGACCTGAAGAGAAAAATATACCAACAACAAGCAGCATTGCGCTGAACCTCTTCCAAGTGGGTCAAAGGAACCCCAGGAAAGTTTAAAGCGAGGTAGAAATGCATTTCTCCCAGCAAAAGCCAGGTGGGGTGGATCCCCAACAAGGCTAAATGGTATAAATTTAAGCAGCACTCACTGTGCACCTGCAAGTGAGATGGAAAGAAACGATTCTCAGAGGAGCCCCACTTCCAGAGCGTAACAGGTGAGATCATTAAGAAGAGGCAATTAAAGGGTGCACTTCTGCAAGAACACAGTCCCCAACTCCTCTTGGATGCCAGGTTCTATCTGTGAGTTGCAGCAGTTGCAGCCCTAGCAACTCACTTTCATGCCCACTCCAATAAACTGTAGCAGTTCCAGGTTGCCCATTCCTAGGTGTCTATGACTTGGAGGGTGGGCAGGGCAGGGGTGCACCAAAAACAAAACAAAAAAAAAAAAACACCCACTGCCCTACAGTGCAAGCAGGATTACAGCAAGGCTCTGCTTTCCAACATGCTTCCAACTTCCAGGTAAGAGTATCCATCACAGATGTTAGGTATTCATACTACAATTCTACCCACAGTCCTGAAGGTCTTAAAGAAATGTTATGAAACTTATGTGAGTTACTTGCAAGGATTAGAACTTAAAGCCTAGAAGATTTACATCGACAATGAGGATTAAAAATCACTTTGGTAAAGTCAAGAGTCCCATGGAAAAATGTTCACATTGCTTTAATAAGGAAGATACAGGTCAAAAACACATTGAGCTATCATCTCATACCCATGAGAGTGGTACACATTAAAAAGGCTTCCAACAAGTGCTGGAGAAAATGTAGGGAAAGAGGCACCCCATGACACTGCTGATGGGAAGGCAAAGGGGTGCAGTCATATTGGACAGCAATCTGGATTTAACACACACACACACACACACACACACACACACACATATACATACACACACAATGGAAACACCGTATCACCCAGCAATCTAATTCTTGGACATCATTTTAACTAGCATGAAACCAATTAAACACATATATCCTCTCATCTGCAAACTACAACATTTTTTACAATAGTTAGGACCTGAAAATAAACTAAGTGCCCAGTGATAAAGGATTAGATCAAGAAGATGTGTTCTATCTACACAATGAAGTACCATACAGTCATTAAGAAAGATGAATTGTTGCCACTAACAGGAAAATGGAAGGAGTTTGAGGGGATGTGCAAAGTCAGGATGACAAAGGGAAATATTGGACATTCACAAAGCAGACAATTTGAGAAAGCAAAACATTTATAAAAATTAACAGACACTAATAAATGAAGTTTATGCCGTAATAGGGAGTAAGAGGGAGAAAACTTCAAGGGTTATAAAGAATGGTGGGGGGGATATAAGGCAGCATTTTCCTTTGCAATATGGAAATGATAACATCCATCTCAAGTGCTGGCTGAACCAAATGAGGTGATGAGCAAGGTAAATGTGAAAAAATCATTATCAGGACTTATTATCTTAAAAAATAATAACTAGATGGACAGATTGGTTATTTACCAAAACTGAAAAACATATGACCAGTGAATGTTCGGCCTGTGTGGAAACCAGAAGTTGAATTTTGAATTTTGGTGTTTTTTTTTTTGTTTTGTTTTTTTTTTTTCTTTTGAGACTAGGTCTCACTTTTTTGTTCATGGAACCGCAGGCTCTCGTTGCTCAGGGGGCCACAGACCCAAGCAATCCCCAGCCTCAGCTTCCCAGGTAGCTGGGATTACAGGCGTGTGCCACAACGCCCAGCTATTTTTTTGGAACTAGGTTTCGCTATGAGCCCCAGGCGGGACTTGAACCGCGATCCCTAACCCCGGCCGCTTCATAGGCTGAAGCTTACAGACACGAGCCAACGTGCCTGTCAGCAGATATCCAACAGTAAATGTTGAGTTACTAACTATAAATATAAGCCAGAAATAGGGTTTGTAGAATTGTGTAAAGAGGTGAATTTGTGTATTGAAGGTATCAAAATCCTGAGGCAGGAGATTATTTACGAAGAAAAGCAGATAAAAGACCAAATTTGAAGACTTCAACATTTAGAGAAAGAAGAAGAGGAAAATCTGGCATAAAAGTCTGGGAATAAAAGTCTGACATAACAGTCTTTTATAAAAGCCTGTTGACATCAGTAAAGTCAGTCAACAAAGCCAAAGTCTCCAAGACAAAAACCTAAGGAGGAAGTGATGAACTATGTAAAAAACAAAACCAAAAAACCTCTGTGTCTATACAGTGCTATGGAGTATGTGGTTTTCCATCTCTCAAGTTTAGATATTCCCTTCAACAGAAAACAGCAATACAATGGTTTCTCTAGGAAACACTGTAAGCCCAGTTCAAAATTGGCATCAAAATCACCATCCTCTTTGGTTTGTTTTTTTTTTCGTGTTTTGAGACTAGGTCTCACTATGTTGCCAGGGCTATTCCCAATCCCATGGACACAAGAGATTCATAACCTCAGCCTCCCAGGTAGCTGGGATTACAGGTGCCCACCACCATCCCCAGCTGCTTTTTCAAGGTAAGGTCTTGCTATGTTGCCCGGGGTAGTCTTGAACCCGTGGACTCAAGTGATCCTTGGCCTCTTGCTTCCCAGCACTTGGATTACAGGCACACACCACTATACCTGGCAAAAATCATCATCTTGATGAGAGAAAACTGAATCCATTTGGATTGCCTTCTACCTTGTGTCTTGAAATTTAGTATTGTTTTTATTGTGAACTATACCAACAACAGCTTGGGTAGGAGTAGTGAAAACATCATATTCTAAGTGCACCAAAGTTGAAAAGTCTTAATTATATTAACTGGGATTTCAGAATGAAAGACACTTTAAGAAATATGTAGTCAATGAATTGTCATATATGGCCTTTTGCTTGGATTCTAGTTTTAAATTATTTTTGAATTGAAACATCATCCTTGCACAGTGGGTGCTCCCTAAACTCCTTAAGGATTCAAGGGAATGAATTTGAAAAATATGGACCGATAGTAAGTGAATTTAGGAAAACTGTTAATTTTGTTGGGTGTGAATTAGCACTGTGCTTGTGTAATGTAACTTTCTTAGTTCTAGGAGATGTATGCCATACAGTATTTAGAGATAAACTGTAAAGATATTTATAATACATTTTTGAAAGGTTCAGCAAAAAATAATATACATAAATTTATGCACAAGAAATAAGTAGGGAGAAATGCTAGGTCTTGAAATTAAATGGGGTTTTTTGTTCTGTTTTGTTTTGTTTTTTTGAGACTAGGTCTTGCTATTTTTGTCCGTGGAACTGCAGGCTCTCGTTGCCCAGGGTACCACAGACTCAAGCAATCCCAGCCTCAGCTTCCCAGGTAGCTGGGATTACAGGCACGTGCCACCACGCCCAGCTATTTTTTTGGAACTAGGTCTCGCTATGGGCCCCAGGCAGGACTCGAACCGCGATCCCTAGCCCCAGCCACTTCATAGGCTGAAGCTTAAAGGCACGAGCCACCGTGCCCAGCCTGTTGTACTTTTTTTTCTTCCTTTTTCTGCAGTTGAAAACTTTCAGAATTTAAAGCCTAAACTTTTATTAGTTGCAAACATTTGTAATCCTACAGTTTTACCTCCCCAGCCCCTCTACTTACAAACCACAGCCCAAGTAGAGTATTTTACTTTTCCTCCAGAAGACAGGAAGTCATGCCTCCCATCACTGTAGCTTTTTGTAATGTTGTCTCTCAACCTGGCATTTTTCTTCCAGTCAGCTCAGGGAAGAGCTGACTTATTCTTTCAGATCCATCTCTAATACCAAAATACAGATGTGTAATGAATTTTTAAAAAGAGGAAAAAAGCCAGGCGTGGTGGCGCACGCCTTTTGTCCAAGCACTAGGAGGGAAGAGGCTTGGGATCATTTGAATTCAAGACTACCATGTGGAACAAAGCGAGACCTGGTCTCAAAAGAGTAGCTGGATGCCTTGGCATGCGCCTGTAATCCCAGCTACCTGAGAAGCTGAGGCTGGGGACTGCTTGAGTCTGTGGTACCCCAGGCAACATAGCGAGACCTAGTCTGCAAAAAAAATCTCAAATACCGTTTCCTCTAGGAAATTCCTACTGCTCCCCACTTGATGCATCGTCCCCTCTCCTGACGTCCTGTGACAGTATAATCCCTCCTATACTTACCATACTCCATCTTCATGGTAAAAGCTGCGCGAACATTCACTGAGTTCCCAATGGGGGAGGCTGTGGTGTGTAGACCACACGGGTATCATTTTATTCTCATTTTGCTGCTGAGGAAGGGACTGCTATTACCCTCTCTTCACAGGTTTAGAGACACGGGGAGCAGCATTACCAGCTTCCTTCAAACGTAACCCCATGTGCTTCCAAGTTATTCAGCACTAGCTAGCATCCCTATCCTTTCCACACTGGCCTGATCCTTTCCTACGACATCAGAACAATCCTGAGGGCAGCTAGAGAAACTTAATTCTTTACTTGCTTAACCAATATCTGTCAGAAGGAAGCAACAGTTCTATGTGAAAAAATAAAGTAGTGAGTGGGAAAAAAACCAACAACAAACAACTCTGGTCCAGGTAAAAAACTAAGGACATCTGAACAAATGACAGACTTGAGTTCCAAACTTAGTTCACTGATGGTAACAAAAACACCAGAGCATGCTACTTAATATAAAAGGGAATACACTTTTTTTTAAATTTCTCTTGAAATAAGGGGGTTTGTGTTTTGTTTTGTTTTGTTTTTAAGACTAGGTCTCCTTATGTTGCCTGGGGTAGTCCTGATCCAGGATCAGATCTGAGTGGTCCAGATCCCGGATCAGATCTGGGATTCTGTGGACTCCGACAATCCCCAGTCTCAGCCTCCCAGGTAGCTGGGATTACAGGTGTGCACCACCGTACCCAGCTATTTTTTTTGAGACTAGGTCTCACTATGTTGCCAAGGATGGGTCTCGAACCTGTGAACTTAAGCAATTCCTAGCCTAAGCCTCCCTTCCTAGGCTGGGATTAAAGGTGTGCACCCCACGCCTAGCCCTGAAATAAGTTTCTTAAAGAAATCATCATTACGCTGAACTGCTGGATTAAAACATATATAGAGTCCATGTGTGACAACAATGTACAAAGGAGGGGACAGGAAACAGTCACACTGGAGGAAAAAATATAAAAAACAGCATGTAAAATGCCAAAACTAGAGAAAACAGCATAAAAGGGTGTATGAGATTTCTGTACCATCTTGTCAATTTTTCTGTAAATCTAAAGTTTCCCTTCAAAAAAGGATGTTTTCAAAAAGGAAAAAAAGGCTGACCATGAAGTTGGTTTTCCTGACTGGCTCATCCACTGTCTCTGACAACAAATCCACAGAAGAATGGTCCAGGGATCTTTAGCAAAAAGGGTGATGATGAAACATGTGATGGGAATAATTTGGGCAATTCATTCAATTAATCTGAACGAGGCTCAGCAAATGAGTGTGGAGCATGTGTTCCCGTTAAACTAATCTTGTAATTTACATTCCTCCCCTCACATGTTTCAGGTTCCAGGTTGTCCAGCTTCATTCACTGCACTTTCATGAACATACACCCACCACGCCCACCCCTCCACGCCCCCACCCCCGCAAGGAGGTATTACTGCACTTACTTCTCTAAGTCAACTCAAGTTCTTTAAAGTAGGTCTCAGAAAATCTTTAGGAAGCTTGTCTTTTTAAGAGTTGGGGATTTTTCCCCATGAAAGTGAGAGTCTCAATTTCCAACTTCTTTAGCCTCCTCAAATCCAGCTCTACACACACAACATGTCATGCCTGATTCTTCCCTGAAGAAGGGAACTTGCCTTCAGACATCCTCTGGGCAACTTCTCTCCACTGTGAGGAACGACTCCACTGCGTAAGTGAGGCCTGCTACACTTCTACCGAAAAAAAGTTTCCTACCTGGAACCAGCTTAATAAATCACCATGAATCACAGTTAAGTTTTTTATATAACTTCTTATTTTTATATCTTTGTAATATTTTATTCATATATTCTTTTTATATCAGGCACTTATCAGTAACTCTTGAGGTCAAATTTGTGGAAAACTACAGATAAGACAGGAAGGACACACAATATCACAGATAAATAAATATTGAATAGACACCATTTGATAATATGAACCACAATAATAAGTAACAACATTGAGTATTTCACTGTTCACAGAGCATTTTGTCAGGCGAATGTGATAATCACTACACTATGGAAACTTACAGAGTATTTTGTGACTGGATCTCATAAAAGGATGGTGATGTGGGTGGAAAAGAAAATATCATCTTTTTTATTTTTTTGAGATTAGGTCTCACTATGTTGCCCCGGGCAGTCCCGATCCCACAGACTCAAGCGATCCCTAGTCTTAGCCTCCCTTAGGGATTACAGGCACCTACCACCATGCCCAGCTGCTTTGTCAAGACCAGGTCTCGTTATGTTGCCCAGGGTAGTCTTGAACCCACAAACTCAAGCGATCCCAGGCCTCTTTGCCTCCCAGCACTTGGTTTACAGGTGCACGCCACCACGCCTGGCCAATATCAGTACCTATGGAGCTACAGCTGGGGCAGGATTCGCGGTTCGAGTCCCACCATGTGTCCCCCACCAGGGACACATAGTGAGATCTAGTTCCAAAAAAATAGCTGGGTGTGGTAGCACGTGCCTGTAATCCCAGCTACCTGGGAAGCTGAGACTGGGGATTGCTTGAGTCTTGTGGTACCCCAGGCAACGTGAGCCTGCAGTTACATGGGCAAAAATAGCGAGACCTGATCTCAAAAAAAGAACTCATTCAAATCCACCACTGTTGACTTTCTCCTGCCCAGTTTCTTCAAGGTCTGGCTCAACACCAGCTGTGTTTCTGCTCTTCCCAGTCCTATCCCTGGTAATTTTCCACAGCACTCCTCTCCTCTAGAGGTACTGTCTCTCTTTTAAGACCTGTTCATGGATCCAATCCCAAGCAGAACTACATATACATATACATATACACATACACATACATATACATATACATATACATATAACAGCACAGAGCACTGCCTCCCTCATGCTCACAGCCCCAACACTAACATCATCCTTGCACAATCAGTGCTCCCCAAAACCGCTAACCCCAGCTCACCTGAATGATCAAGCCTGTGCTGTAAAACTTACCCATAGGCAAAAGCCCTGAAACAAAGACATACCCTGTTTTGGTTTTTGAAACCTAATGGGAAACTCAAAACCCCTTTAATTTCCTTCACCTTAAAGCAAAGTAAATTCTGTTTAAGTTTTACACTATGACTAATAACCTTAACTAGAAATGAGAAAGTTTTATTTTTCACTTAAGCCTCCAATATGAAGTCAGAAACACTTGGGGGAGAATGCCACAGGAGTTGGTTTTCACCTCCAAAAAGGAGAGGAAAATGAGTTTCCCCATCTATACAGTGTGAGTTCCTCTTAGAGGGGCTGCTCTCTACAAAATGGCGGACACCTCTACACCTGGAGCTGATGTGTGTGCATCAGTTTTCTGGAGACCTATTTGTTGGCCAAGTTGGTCATTTTGCTATTAGAACCTTTGCGTCTCAGAATCGAAAGCACATGAGAAGTCAAATATTTTTAAAAGAGCAAATGATTTTTAAAAACTCATCTTTGCCCCAATACAAAGTAGAAAAGTGTCTGGCGTCCCACAGAGAGTGACTAATTCAGAGTTAACTGCTCCTGCCTGAAAGGAAACCAATGGCTTCCAGGGTGGCCAGACGTACAGAAGTTGCTGAAAGCAGCAGTTCACTGAATGGTACTTCTGTGTCTTCAAAATTTTAATAAGTCCAATGGTGGAAAACTAAAACCATTTATGGATCAAAGAAGCTAAAATTCAATGCTTGCTTTGTTTGTGTTTAGCCAGAATAACCAAAATTGAATTTAAGACTGGTTTTAAATTTCTGCCGCTCATGTTTTTCCTTCTGTGTCCAACTAGAAATGAGACCTTTTGAAAAACAAAATGTTTCATTCTACCATCAGTAACACATGTGCTTTGATTTTTTAATGAGAAATGAAAGATGGGATGAGAGTGATCCAAATCCCTCCTTGCATATCCAAGGGTATATACAATGGTGACTCAGATCCACAGAATGAGAAATGCCCTCAATTCCAAGTTCATGAATTGCTCTGTTGCCCTTGTCAAAAAATTGAGCACACAATCCCAGAGGGTACTGTCCTGATTGAGAGAGAGGGGGAGGAGGAAGGGGAGAGGGAAGGAGAGGGGGAAGGGGAGGAGGAAGGGGAGAGACCTGATGTGAGAAAGTGTGTGTGTGTGCGCGCACATGTGCTAACCTCTGTGTCTGTGGCCTGTGCTGGAGTGAGGAGTGGCTATGGTTCACCATAAATGGGAAAGAGATATGCCTTAGATAAGGGTATACCCATATCTATTCTTGCACATCTTCAGCTAAGTGGAGATGGTTTCTGGCAAGTTTTCTTATCTGTAAATAGCAGTTCCCTGACCTCCTGAGATTGACCTACCTGAGAGACATTTCCCCTGAAAGATAAAGATGTTTCCCCCCTATTTTCTGCTAAAGAATTAATCACCCTACCATGAGCTACATACCACAGGATCTTAGTTTTATCTCCTCTTTGACCTTCCTTATTACCACATTGCAACCATTCCTTTACCAGGGTACTTAAGGGGCTTGGAAACTCTAAGAAAGAACTCAGTGCATTGTTTATTAAGCACCGTCTATGACCCTATCTTAGGCCATTTTAATTTCTTCCGTCTGTTTTTCTTCTTCCCGCCCACGTGCTCCAACAGGTGACAAGCAATGGAGAGCTGGATCTCAAAAAAAGCAAGAGAGAGCTGGTACCTCATAGGTAGCCCCTGAGAGCTAAGATTCCACTTGCTCCTCACTGTTTTCACCCTACTCTCAGCTCAGGATGCTGGGCCACTTAACAACAGACTCCCTACTCTCTGGATCCAGATTTGGATTTGGGCACCCACTGGGGAGCAGGAAAGAGGAAGTGAATTCCTTCCATTTCCTGTGAGGGGCCCTCAAGTTTCATACAGTAGGCCACTACACACGGTTCTGTCTCCCCATAATGGCTTTCTCCCTTACCCCTCAGTTCCAAAGGGGAGGAGCTGGATACTACAGATCCACGCCATTGTATTTGGACCTTGAAAGTTTGTTTGGAGGTTCTAGCAGGGGAGCGCAGCTACTGGTATACCCTTGACCCAAGAACGGTCCATCTCTATTATATACGGGGAAGGCCGTCCTCTTCGACCAAGCTCAGCTTCAGAAGGGGACACGCGCCTAGCTAGTCAGATCAGCCAAATCAACCCTGGCGATCAATGGGGTGACAGATGTCACAGCCAGATCACCCTCACATCCCACGCCACTATATTTGGTAGTTCCCCTGTGCCTTCCCAAGTTCCCAGTTTGAATGTGCTGGTCCCGAAATCCTGGACTGATGCACAGACCTAAACCCTTTGAATATACAAGATAATACCTTGTAATTACAACTATTTTGATTCCACTTTTATGGTAGTCTCATGCCAATTATGTTGAGGAAGAGTCATTCTAAAATATTTCAGGACCATAAAAAGCTCTTTTGGCTGGTGTGCTGACATGTTCTTGGGGGGTTTTATTAAGCCACAAAAAGTCATGATCTGCAAAAAGATTACACAGAGGAGGGAATATCCTTGCAGCTTAAGTGGTCGTTTTTGCAGCTTTATTGAGTTATGAATGGCATATAATGGTAAAATATTCAAATCGTATATCACAATTTTATCGTGCATACAGTGTGAAAGAATTCTAGTTAATTGACACCATGTATTTATCACTCTCTTACTTTTTGGAGAGAATAGTTCTACTCTCTTAGCAAATTTCAATTATGCAACACATTGTCATCAACTAGAGTCACGTCTCATGTTTTACATTATATCCTCAGACCTTATTCATCTTAGAGCTGAAACGAATGTGTCGTTTTCTCAACCACTCCGTTTTTCTGATCCTCCAATTCCCAACATTCGGCAACTACCTTTTAACTGTTTTAGAGTTTGCCCTCCCCTTTTTATGTTTAAGATATAAGTGATGCCAAGCAGTATTTATTTTTCTCTGTCTGGGTTATTTTACTCAGTGTAGTATCCTCAAGGACCATTCTCATTGTTCTAAATGGCAGAATCTTAATTCTTTCTCATAGTTGACTAACATTCCACTCTGTGTGTGTCTGTGTGTGATGTGTGTGTAGAAAATGGCAGACTGACAGACAACAGTTAAGAGACAGACAGACAGACATAGAGAGACAGACTGATAATTTCACATGTTCTTTATGCAGTCATTCAACTAAGACAATCTTTCTGATGATAAATATTTGAAAGATGCGAGGCAATACCTCACTGATGTTCCGACTTGCGTTTCCTTAAGTTAAGCACCTTTTCATCTACCTGTTGGCCATTTACATGTCTCCTTTGGAGAAACATGGATTTGGTGCCTATGCCCAGGTTTTAATTGGATTTTTTGTTGCTTTTATTGAGTTTCATGAGTTCTTTACATATTTTGGACGCATTTACCACTTACCAGATAAATGATTTGCAAATATTTTCTCTCACCATGTGGTTTTTTATTTTGTAATAGTTTCTTTGCTACGCAGAAGCCTTTTAGTTTGCTATATATAGCCCCACTTGATAAAACGGCCCTTATGAAAGTGTGCATGTGATCAGCTCAGCTCCCTGCTCCAAACCACCTCTGTCATCTCTCCAGAAATGAACTTTTTTCTTTTCACCTCGGTACCACTCTTTCCATTGCTCACTCTGTTCTAGGCTCAGGGACACTGCATTGCTGTTCCTCAATAGCAAAGTAAGCATGCCAAGCTCACTCCTTCCCCCTAATTCCCAACCCCAACCTCCACAGATTTTGCCCTTACAGTTCCTCCACCTGGAACACCATCTGCTGGGTATTCACATCACTGATTCTCACCCAAGCATAACAGCTCTAGGAGGCCTGCACCCAACACCACCTCTAAAACAACCCTCTCTGGCTCCCAGCACGCCCCCTTCCTTTGATTCCTATCATTGTGCTTGTTATCTTGACATAGCACATATTTATTTGTTATGGCCACTCCTTTTAGGAGAAGGGCCGCTGCCAGAGATCTCGGCCGTGTCTGCTAGGATCACTGCTCACCCCACTGTCTGGAAAGCTATGTGGCATATTCACAAGTCAGTCAGTATCACAAAATATTTGCTGAATGAATGACTAGGTGAGGGGGGAAAACAAGGACAGGTGCCTGTCTCCTGTCTTAAGACTGTAAGTTTTCAGTGGCCAAGAACATGTTCAGTGGCCTTCCAGGGGTGCTATAAAAGGGGGTCTGTTTAAGAGTTTATGGACCTCAAAATCAACTGCACCTCAAAACCAGCAGAGCACACAGAAAATGTACACAATCAGACAGTTACTTGGGAGGCTGATGCTAGGAATCACTTTAGTCTGCAGGTTTGAGACTACCCCAGGCAAGAGACACCTAGCCTCAAAAAAATAGCTGGGCATGATGGCACGTGCCTGTAATCCCAGCTACATGGGAGGGTAAGGCTGGGGATCACTTGAGTCTGCAGGTTTGGGATTCCCCCAAGCAACATAGTGAGATCTAGTCTCAAAAAAAAAAAAAAACACAAAATTTTTTTTAAAAATCAGAAATATGAATAGATTTAGATGCTCTTAAGCCAGAGATGCAAATCTCTGCTGTAAAGGAATGGAAATAAATAATATCCTGTCACAAGTACTCTACTCCACGGCATGAAAGCATCTATACATAACTCAGAGGGACTGAGCATCACTGTGTTCCATACAACTTTATTTATGGATACTGCAGTATGAATTTCATCACTGTCAGGTGCTAGGAAGTAGTATTCTCCAAGCATTCATGCCAAGGTCAGCTTGGGGGCTGTATGCAAACATATTTGGTCTCTGAGCTGTAGAGACCAGCTGCTAACCTGTTTTAAATCATTTCAAGGGTGACTTTCTTCTACAGATAAATTAAAATGATCTATGAATCTGCAGGATATCTATCATTAAGCATGGAATAATTGTACCTGCTAAAAAATAACAGGATAGATATGCAGCTTATTTGGGTTAAGAGACATTAGCAATTCTCTCTTCTCTAGGATTGTCTTGCCACTCAGGTTTTGGTTATTTTCAAATGCAAGCTCTATTAGCACCTTTTTCCTCATCTAGGGATCTTCTGCTCCCATTCTAGTGTAGAAACTTCATCTTACAACTTTTTCCATGATCTGAAAGGGAAACTAAAAAAAAAAAATTCTTAGGATAAAGAAAAAAGGGTGGTTTTCCAATCTTTGTGGCAAGGCGGATCCCAGTACAGTATTTTCTGATTAAGCATACAATGTGTTGCTTAGACTCTGCTTTCGAGTACTTGCAAACACACCCAGCTGTGGGTCTGGAATGGTAACTATTTTGATTGCAGGTACTGCTAGAATTCAGGGTCATTTGTCCCCACAAGCCATAAAATTTGCTGAAAAAGTTAGGCTGGGAGATGATGGGATGGAAACATGTTATTTCATAGCTTGAAGCAGAAGATTTTAAATTTCCCTTATAATGATAATCTCGTTTCTTTTACATAATCCCATAGCAATATCAGAAACTAAGGAATCTGAAGAACTTGTTATATTACTTTGAAGAGTTGGTCAAACATAGGAAAACAGTTTGACTATCATCAAAGATGTCTATTTGATACACAGTCTAGATACACAGTCAGGTCAGGAATACTTCGCTTTAGGATCCAGATGTTTTAAATATCCTTATGCTGGGTGTCCGAGAAACCTGATCAAAAAAGAATTCAAGAGGAAAGTCCTCAATATTTGTGCCCTTCATTTTCTTCAAGCATAGAAGACATGGGACAAAACCAAAACTTATAACCTAATTAATTACACACTCCACTTGCCCCACCCATTTTGAAAGCAGATATCCTGGGATGTGAACTGAAATTATTAAATGTTTTCTGAAAGACCTCTAATGTTCTGCTTCTCAAAGAATTTCCAAAGACATCAAATTCAAATAAACAGACCAAAAGAAGTTAATAGGCTTTCAGCTCCTGCTGGAAGGAACACACCCTCCAGATCTGCTGTGAATACCAGGGATCAAATTAAGTTGCACTTAAATTCCAAGCTGCCAGTAACAGTCTCCTGAGAAAGCAGACTTGGCTTGCAACTCTCGCATCTCACATCCATGGTCCAAATCACACAGCCACCCCCATAGCTGCCCGGGCTCAGCAGGTGCTGAGCTGGGGACCATGCTCTTAAGTGGAGTTGAGACATCAAATCATAGCGGTAAGATAGGCGCTTCTGCTTGTCTCACTCTTACTTGAGTTTCTAGGGGAAATAAAGTGCTGACAAGGCACGTCGCTTCACACAGCCAATGATCGGAAACGAATGAAGACACTGAGGAGTCACCATGCAGCTGTCCGCAGGGAGCATTCAAGAGGACCCCTTCTTGGTGGGCAAGTCCAGGGTACCACTGCCTCACCCTCCTCCAGATCTCCAAGGGAACTGTGATGCTGAGGGCAAATCATGGAGAAAGTCAGAAGGAAGTGTTTCCTTGAACAACCTTGGCTGCTGTGGGGATGAGTTTGCTCAAGGAGCCAGAGCACAACAATGGAGATTAATGGTCCAAGAGCAGGATGCAGTCATCAAGTTGTTGGCAGAGATAAGTCCCCTGGCCTTTCTCTTTGTCTCGTACAAGGCTGCTTTCTTGCTGTGCTCTCCAGGAGCTCCGCACTGTGTAATGTCTGTGTCCAGATTTCCTGGTCTTATAGGGACACCAGTTACACTGAATTAGAACCCACATTAATAACCTCATTTTAACTTAATGTCCTCTTTCAAGACCCTTTCTCCAAACGCGGTCACATTCTGAGGTACTGAGAGGCTTCAACCTATAAAAGTGGGGGGAAGACACCATTCTAACCTCTGCCCTGGTGGAACCTCTACATTTACATTTATTCCACTTACTTTTCCCAGTGCCAGAGGTCAGACAAAAGAAACCAACAGCTCAGCTCTCAATTTTTGGGAAAACTGCCCACTTATCTTTTACAATGAAAGGATATCATTACTTTCAATAATGTCCCAACATCACTCCTACTTTAGTTGCCAAGAAAAAAGCAATGTATCATTTTCGCTATGTTTACAAAACTCTATTATATCTCTAATCCAAGCATAAAGAAAAGTCTTTAGGGATTCAGGCATCCCAAAAGATTTCTAAGCACCTAAGCACCACCTACTGCCAGTCCACATTTTATAAGCAATTCAACAAACAAAAAGATCCAACATCAGGCAAAATCAAGACAGCCATGATAACACAAGTGTAAAAAAAAAATTCTCATTTCATATGTTTTTCCATGTAAATGTTCGCCTCTTTGCTTGAAGGATTACTTATTGCTGTGTTCATCTGTACTGCCTGTTCCTGATTTCAATATGGATTAAAAAAAAAACTATTCGAGAAAAAAAATCTTCTATTCAGCCCAAAGGCATGATTAGGAGTAGTCAGCAAAATGTAACCTTTCAAAATCCTCTATCTACATGATCATGAAAGCCCTTTCTAAAAGCAATAGTCAAAAAAATTATCATTTAAATGACTTAAATCTCAATTTAAGCCTCTGAACAATTTATCACCTTGAAAACACTTGCTCCACCCCCCTCCCCAACCAGACCAAAGTCTACAATGTTGTTCATTCCTCCATAAA
Source organism: Uropsilus gracilis (assembly GCA_004024945.1). Taxonomy (NCBI): domain Eukaryota; kingdom Metazoa; phylum Chordata; class Mammalia; order Eulipotyphla; family Talpidae; genus Uropsilus; species Uropsilus gracilis. Next base: position 141,439 of record PVHY01001721.1, read on the forward strand.
CATTTGTGGATCAAATGAGCAAATCCCTGCCCTCAGGAAACTCACATGGTGGGCAAGACCACCTTCAAACCTCCCCAGCAGTCTCTGATTGCCAGTCCCAACCCTGCTTCCTCCCTCTGCCTCTCCCAATCCAAAAATCTACCTACGAGCCACAAACATGAGTCAGATGAACCCATGACCCAACTTCTTGCCTCAGCCCTCACCCCACAGCCCTAGTCATTCACCAAATTCCTTAATCCCACTCCTGGGATAGCTCCCAAATCTCTTCTGACCACTCCCTTTCCACCACAACCCTGATCATTTTTCTTCTCAATTAACAGGCACATCCTCCCTAGAAAGGATGTGCTGAAACCTCCAAGCAAGGACAGCAACCTACTGTGAATTCTGAGCACCTCACAGGGCACCTGGTCCATGACCAGAGCTAGATAGATATAGAAAGCTGACACTTTTGGGCCTGGCATTAGAGGCTCCTCTCAGCCTCACCCCATTTCCATGACTTGCTCCTTTATATTTTTTTGCACAAAATTTTGAACACACAGAATTCTTTTGTTTTCTGGATGTCTCCTCGCTAAGTGCCAGGCTTGTGTCAGGCTTGTGTCATTTTGTTTTGTTTTTAATTCTTGGTGCTTGGACACATAGTAGATATTAAGCACATCCCAAAAGTCACATATTCATTCATACAATAAATATTTATCATGCACCCTCTCTCCACCTGACACTAGTCTAGAGATGACGGGAGTCAGTCAACAGAAAATAGACTCTGCCCCTTTCAAATTTAAAGTATAGTGAGAGGAGAAAGACAGTTTCAAACACAAGTATGTAGTGTGTTCATCCAAGTTGTTGCAAATTACATTAGCTTGTCTTTTTGATGACTGAATAGTATTCCATTCCATTGTGAGTATATATACTACATCTTCTTGATCTGCTTATGTTTTAGGACATTTAAGTTGTTTCTATCGCTTGGTTACTGCAAATTATGCTTCAATATTTGCCACGGGAATGCAAGCTTTCTTTAAAATTAATGTTTTTGCATTTTGTAGATGAAATTGCTGTGTCATTTGGCAGATCCAGTATTAGTCTGTTGAGAAACTGTCACTCTGATTCCATAGGAGTCAGACCAGTCTACATTCCCATCAACAGTGTTAAAGAGGATTCCTTCGAACAATAGATACTTTTTGAAGATTTAAAATATTTCTTGACAATCTGGGTCTTGGAAATATATCTACATTTCTTCCATTTTATTGATAATCCTGAGGCCCTGGAAACCTGCCCCAGAGCAGCTGGCATGCCCACTCTGCCCCAATACCGCATGTATTTTCCCATCACTGCCCCCATAACCCACTCTCCCTTCCCCTATCCATTGCCCCAAATATTTTTTAAGTACATTATTCATTTATTAAGGCAACACTGGCTTGCTGTACTGTATATGATTTAAGGATATAAGCTCACACTTCTTCAGATTATGTTACCACATCATATCCATCTCCAAGGCACCCTGGGTCCTCCATCATAGCTCAAAAGGTCCCTTCCCCAACTCTGTTCCCTGCCACTCACCCTCTCCTTCTCACAACCTCAGTTCCATGGTCAGATTTTTAGGGTTTGCTTTGGTTTATTAGTTTTGCATGTCCCTTTGTTATGTAATTCATAAGTTAGCAAAATCATCTTGTATTTGTCTTTTTTTTCTGATTTATTTTATTTTGCATCCTCCCCTCCAGTTCAGTCCATGTTGTCACAAATCACTGCCCTAAATCTCAATGTCAAGGTTGACATGATTCCCACCTTTAGGTAGTCTTCTTGAGTTGGTTGCTTCATACTGATGTACACCCCTTCAAAGATCCTGTAGCCTCTAGTGCCCAGACCAAAGTTACACATCACACTGGCCAACTACAGTGAGTGTTGCCAGAAAACAAGAGTCATATAATCCTCAGGCAGGCCTACTACCATAGAGAGTATGTTGATAAAGAAAATCAAAAGTAGAGTTTTAATCATTTTAAAGATGTTGTTAACACTTAAAAAAAAACTTTGGCACAGACACATAAAAAAAAAATCCAAATTTCTGCCTTCAAGTGAAATACTAGCAAATCTGGAAGCCCTGAGTACTCTTTCCTAAACAGAAGTGGGGAAGTCACTGATCATCATGCTCCCATTTTTTCTGCCAGGTCTTGGTGAGCATTGAGTTTGCCGTGGCATATTAAATTTGGTTACCATGCTGTTTTAAGTTATCCAATTCATTTGAGAATATATTACTGAATGAAAATAACATCTCATTCATGATACCAAGTAACAATTATTTCAGACCTTATTATAAGCATAAAGAATTATATACAAGCACATACAAGGACAAATTTGCACACACACATGTATCCCAGAAACTGTCTCAACCTCCTTAAGAATTACAATTCCTATACTATGTGAATGTTCAAGTAGTTGGAAATATGGAGGTTATAATTCCTGCCATGACTACATGGAAGAACGTTAGCGCAAAAGTCACAAATAAAAAGAGAAGGCAAAAATAAGTATTATTAATTCTACTGAGCTATTTGTCAAACCACTTGGGGGGGGGGGGCCCGGTTACCAAAATTTTTTGAAAAAGAAAAAATTATAATGCTTTGTTGATTTTTTAAGATGAAAAGTTCAATACTACAAACTGAAATATGTACAGACATGGGCTATTACAATGGATTTATTCTCTACAGTATTCCTATGTGCTGTTAAAGGAGGTAAATCGTACCACAGATAAATAACAAAAGTTTCTAGCTTCCAGTCTGTCAAGCAAGAGTTGAAGAGTTAAACAGTTATTGCTACTGGAGAATTTAGAGGAGTCATCTCCTTTGACCTATGACCCACGTTAGAGATTTTAATTGAGAAAAGCAAAATCTTGGACACAGAAGTCAAAAGATATTTAAAAGGCACATTGGCTTTTTATCTGTGGATCAGTCATTACTTCTAGTCTAAACAGGCAGGCCTTTCTTAGCAAACAGCGTTCCTGATTAGCAATCAGATTCTGAAGACTTCCATGGTCACCTCCAGCCTTGTGGTCTGAAAAGCAAATACAGTTCAGTCCAAAGCTCATATTTAAAGCAAACAAAGTGAGCATAAAGGTACACTTTCAGACACACTTCAGCAAGATGGGCTTCTTTGTCCTTCAAATCACATTTGGTAAATAGCTGCCCGCTCCTTCTCCAGTCAATGTTGTAAGTAAAAAGCTTCCAAGGGAATGTTTGCTGGTTTAGCACATACTGTGCCACTCTTCCTACAAAAATTACTTATTTCCTCTGCATACAGACACAAGGAAGACTCACAAAAGACATTAGAAAGAAATAAGCTTATGAAATAAAAAATGTAACCTATATAATATAAAAACAGCTTGTCTTTTTAGGGAGAAAAGTACATGCCAGGATATGTATCTTTTTTTAAAAATTTACACAAAAGGCAATGGTAGTCACAGGAGTCTAACAAAATATCTTTTCATTCTGTGCCTGTGCTTCTAAAACTCCAAATCAGCACACACACACACACACAGAGCTGTTTCATTCTTTTACTAATATGGTATTAAACACATTGTATCTTGGTGCAGTTTTTAAGTGAACCTACTTTTTTAAATTGCCAGAGACTTTTAAGTTTGAAATATCACCAAATGGCCCTCCAATGGCATCTACATTAGAAGATTTAATTTAATCTCAAACAGTAGTCCTGTTTCTGCTTGTGTTGTACCATGACTGACCTGTTTTATCTCAAACTGCATCACAGAACTGCCAATCAACCCACCACAGGTCAAGTCAAGCTCCTCTGGGCAACAGAGAGCCGATGGAACAAACCAGAAACGTCTTCCAGCAAAGCTGGAGGTTGGCAATCGGGGCTTTGTGATGAAAGGTTCTGTGGAGCTGACCTTCTTACTTTTTTACCACATTCCTTGTCTAATACACAACTGAAGACAAAGAAAAGGGGCTGGGAGAATAACATCTGCTGGGTACTAGTTGCTATAACAAAATACCTCAGCCTAGGCATCTTATAAACAACAGAAATGCATTTCTCACAGTTGGAGAGGCTTGGAAGTTCAAGATCCAGGTGCCAGTGTGGCTGCCTTCTGGTAACAGCACTCTTCCGGAGCGTAGCAAGCAGCCTTGCCCTTGTCCTCACACGGCCAAGGGACTCTCTGAAGCCCCTTAATGAGTCACTGTTCCCGCTCAGGAGAGCTCCATCCTCGTGACTTAAGCACCTCCCAAAGATCATATCCCATTCGATCATCTTCATGGCTTAGGGTTTCAACACATGAATCTGCCAGGGTCACAACAGACCACAGTAATGTCTAACTAATTGCCAGATGAAATGATTAGGAGATTATTAGGAAAGCAGTAGAATTTATAGGGATATTATGGTGAAATTAGGGGGCCGTGACCCCTTGCAGTGGTGCTGCATTGAGATAGCAGCCATTGTACCCTGGTGGGCAGAGACTTGGAGAAAGGAGGCCAACGGGCTCTCTAGAGACAGAGATAGAAAGGCTGGGAGAGAGGAGAGAGCGCAGAGAAGCAGCAAGGAGGCTGAAGGTCTTGGGGCTGCTGCTGCTGCCATCTGCATCAGCAAGGCAGGGAAGGAAGCCATGGTGTGTGCTTCCATCCACACAGCCTAGGCCAGTGAGGAGCCTGGGGAAGCATGCTGGAGAGACTTGTGAGCTATGTAGGCTGACTTGGAGACTTTGTAAGTGAAGATTTACTTAAACTGGAAAACCGTGAAGCTTGAGAATTGTCTAGAGACCTGAAGAGAACTTGAAGTGTTACTATTTTCATTGTGAGAAGTCTGAAGTTGCTACTGTTGTACTGAGTGAGACTTGCTGGTTTCAGGCCACTTCAGAGTTGAAGCTGAAAGAATGTTGGAGCTGTGTCTTCTGGAGGAAGGTTGATAAAGCCATCTTGGTTTCTTTTCTTCGCTGGATACAAATCTCCCAGCTTCTGAAGGAGGAGCAACAATGCCATCTTGGTTTCTTTGGATTGAAGTGAATAGCTGTACCTTTGGAAGAGGATCTACAAAGCCATCTTGGTTTTATCATTTCGCTTGAAGGTAGGACAGCCGCCATTTTGTGGATACATGTGGCTAAGGACCCATGTGCAGTTTTTTGAACTAAAGACTGAACTGTTGATAACGCAGTGACTCTTGTCTATGTTGTTTTGCAACTGAAAGTGGGTAAAAAGAGACTTTCTGAATTTACTTAACTGTTTACCCCTATCCGCCTGCTTCTCTCTCCAAAGCAGGCTACAAGCAGTTCCTTTGCAATTACCTTTAACCTAAACTGGATACTCTTATTTGCCTGCTACTCTCTACAAAGCAGGCTACACACTCTTCATTAGCATTTTCACTGATCACCTTTACCATTGATATGCAAAAGCCAGCCAACTGCTCTCTGCTTTCAGCTCCAAAAACTGCAGAAAAGAAAAATTTTAAAACACAGTTTAAACTTTCCACTCATGGGTTCTTACCACCATCCCCAGCCTTCTCAACCAAAATACCAAACCAATGTAAGACTATCAGTGCAGTGCAGACTAATTTATTTCTAACAAAGTGATTTCTAGTTATCCTAATAATTACAAAAGAAATATGTAAGACTCAGAATACTTCAACATTGTCCAAAACCTTTCCCAGTATTGTCCAAAGTCCTTTCCCAGATTGCCCCAAATATCCTCAGTCTCTCAGTCCTAATCGCCTCACCAATGTCCAGTCACAGTCCATCTCCAGACGCTTGAAGACTTGTTCTTTTGAATGCTCCTCGTTGTCCTCCACGCTGTCTTCTCCTTGTCACCTTCAGGTAACAGGAACTCCATGGTGCCGAACCAGCCAAGTTCACTTTCTTCTCAGGCCTAACTTTTGCACAGCCTCTCGCAGACACAAGTTAAACTCAGCAAAACAAACTCCAACACGGAGTTCAAATCTGCAAACTCCTTAACTGCATCCAGCACACATGCTGCCAGCCTGGGCCAGCCGAGGGTTTCAGGCCCTCGGTGGCCACATGGCCAAGCTCACATGGCTCACATCTTTACAAGATGGCCGATTCCCATCTCTCCTCCCTATCCTCTCTCCATATTGGAATCCCAATCAAATTAAATCGAATCGAATCGAATCCTTCTCTTTGTTTGCACACCCTTTATATACCCTGATTTCCCGCCTTCCAGGAAATCTGTTTCACCTTGACTATTTCACCTCTTTCTTCCCCCT